>OX155972.1:19411424-19558791 GCA_944548615.1 Micropterix aruncella
TCCCATCATCAGAACATGATTTTGATACAAATGGGACCAATCTGAAAGTATATCCTTTCAGAAAAAAAAGAATTTTACAAAATGGTTCACAAATAACGGAGTTATAAGGTAACAAACATTTTTTTAAATACAACCGAAGCAATAACCTCCTCCTTTTAAGTCGGTTAAAAATAAGTAATGTTACCGATGTTAGTACGACTAAATTAAGGATTATAAATACGCAATAAAATTTGAACTTATATACACGAACAAACTCGTTATATTCCCCTTTTCCTAGGATGAAAAGCGGGTTTGTATGAATGTCAGGTGTTTGAAATCAGGAAATTAAGCTATCCATCTCGCCAGTTCATCATTCATTTCTCATCTCCCGGTATAATATCCTTAAACTCATGTCACACTGTATGCAGGGCGTTTGCTACATATTCATTTTCACGCCAGTACATATAAATATCCATTATTATCCATATTGCAAAGGTAACGCTGTATTCCCGTTATTTTAAAACGTGCAAGATCGGTTCATATTTTCGTGGTCTTTGAAATTGATTAAATCAATTAATTGTAGAGTGTTTAACCCGCCACTGGTGACGTCAATTTGACTTACATAATTGGTGACGCCGGTCTCACGCACAGGGATTTTCAAACTAAGTTTTTTACATAATTAGCTATACATGCTACTTTCCATTAGTTTAGTTTTAGAGATACGTATTTGTTTGACAATAAAATAAAGCATTTTCATAAATCACGACTCGCTTATTAGTCTTTTCACTATTGAACTTAGAACACTTAAAATTAACATAGTTTTCACCAATCTTCTTAAAAATTAAAAAAAGCACAACAATGATATAATTTTTAAACTAAATCAGCCCTTTATAGTGTTATGACACTAGGAACTTTACAAAAAGAAACAAATATGGTTATACTTCTCCCAAAAAAAATATAAAAAACACAATCAAAAATCATTGTTCCTCCACAGCCAAACAGTCTCTGCAAGACGGCACTACATGTTCGGACACAAATATTTCTTACATTTGTGGCAAGTGTATTTCGTTTTTCTGTTTTTTTGCCATCCACACTCATAACATCGACCATTTCTTGAAGTTCATTTTCGAAAGACATGCTGAATGAAACAAGGTGATATAATTATAAAAAAATATTAAAATCTATTACAAATATTTATATATACATACAAATATCTATTAAAAAAAGCTCAATCATGAAATAATACAATCACACAATAAAAATACAGTAAAAGAAAATAAATAGCTAACAAAAAAATAAGATTGAAAAATCGTCTTTTACCTTTGACTTACGTAGTCGGTGACCCCGGTCTCACGCACCGGGTTGGCGCCAAAGCTCCGAAACGTGCGCCCGCGTCACCGTCGCGGGATGGCTGACGGTGCGGGGTGCGCAATGAGTCAGCTACTCGAAATCACAACACAAATCGATTGCTAGTGAGAAAGTTATTCGACTTTTTCGAACCACCCGGTCTCACAGACATATACGTCATCAGTGGCGGGTTAAAATAATAACAAAATTTGAAAAAAAAATCATTTAAAAAAAAAATCATTTAAAAAAAATGTATCACCTCAACTTCCCAGCAAGGAGCATAAGACTAATTTCATGTGAATATTAATTTCATATAGAAAAAATCGATGAGCGCCCGGTTGGGTTCCGTTGATAGCGCCTTGTTGATATTTCCCGATGATAGCGCCGAAATTTGGCAGGCAGGCATCATTTGGTCATGGCATGAGCTGAAAAGATTGTGGTTGAAATCCGTCCACCCAGGGTTGGCTCCCGACGAGGGAACTCCTTAACGATCAACAGCAGAGACACAAAATTTTGTATACGCATTCATTTTTGTATAGATTTTACATTCATATGTAAAATCTGATCAACTTCTTTGCAACGCACGACAATTTATTTAGTATCACTTATCTATTTTTCCTAATTAAATTTTATTAAATTACAACTATAAATGTATATATTTATTACATAGCTATATTTTTTATAAAATTGGTATATTTATGTATATATACAGGTGGTGGGTCCAAATAATTTATTAAAAAAAAACACTTTATTTCTTAAAATTGCATAAAAATATGCACATCTAGAGACGGGCCAAGTTATCGCCTAGTTAGATGTGCTATTGGCAGTAAAGGTCATGTAAGATGTGTTAAACCTCCCAATATTAATTATCAAATAATTTATATAATTAGTATAAGATTACATGACCAATGAATGAACTGTATACCTAATCCTACGTACCTAAATAAATAAATAAATAAATAAATTTATGATAGCAGCTTCCAAGTTTCACCATGGCATGGCTGACGTACCCTGGGTTAGCTCCCGAGAAGGGAATTCCTCAACGGTCAAAAGCAGATACAAAATTCCAAAACTCTTAAAGTCTAAAAGTCAAAAATTCGAAAATTGAGAAGTCGAAAAGTCGAAAGTTGAATAGTCGAAAAGTCAAAAAAGTCGAAAATGACGAAAAACTTAAAAAAGTTGAAGTCGAAGTCGAAGTCGATTTCGATTTTGATTTTCGAGGGTTAAAGGGTGGCGCCAGGTTGGGGGTGCGGGGGGGGGGGGGGGGTTGTGGTAGATTTTATAATATTAATATTTAGATGAATTAAGTTCCTGGCTACTTGACAGGAACGTCTTGGGGTGATACGACAGATTTTTTTATATGGTTAAATTATTTATTTATTTATTTATTTCATAAGCAAATCAACATAACAGTTTATACCAATCCGTTGATATGCAATATACACATAAATATAAAAAAATAATAGAATTCTTACAAGTACATACACAACATTTTTAAATAAGCATTAAATACAAATACCGGCATCAATAATTAAAAAAAACTTACAAACAGTAGGTACATAAAGAGTGAAAACAATTTATCTTACTCTGACATTAACAAGTAGCGCTGTGCCCACACCTTGAAGAGATGCGGGCTCGCTGTAAAAATATCAAAGTCTGACGCTGTCGAACATAGCGCATTTATGTGCCGCAAAGCTCAAGTAAGCAGACTCCATCGACTTAGGTTGGCGCGAGGACGGCTCTGCAAATAGATTATGAGTGCGAGCACGATTATAATTGTCCGGAACAAAGAGACAAACCTTCGCTAGCATGCTAGGATTATCAACTCTTTTCCGGATCAGCTTGAAAACGTAGGCCATGGCGAGCATTTCTCTACGCAACTTAAGAGAGTTATATCCCACCAAGCCTAGTAGAAAACTAGTAGGGTATAAGTAAGGATAATGTCCGTACTGCTTGAAATATATAAAGCGTAAGAAACATTTTTGATTTTTTTCCAACATAGTGATATAATGATCCTGATGTGGATTCCATATTGTGTGATGTATATTTATTGTATATTGTGTCATCACATATTGTATATTATGTGATGATAACATTAAGAAATTGTTTTTTTTATTAAAAACTGCAGTTTGAACGCTCGCATTATAAGCTTACAAATCAAATTTGTCTACTGTAAAATTACCATTTTTGCAGATACACACTTTTGGCTTCCAATGACGAATTCCAATGACGGACACGCATAATCAAACGAAATCAAATCAAATCATATTTATTTTCTAAAAACCCGATTAGGGTGTAGATAATAAAAACATGAAATAAACAATTCAAATGTCACATAACGTATGAAATAAGGTAACATAAATCCCTATGTTAAAACTTACTCAAATTGTACAAACATTTAGATAATAAATATTGTTTCGTTCGTTTCCTAAACTCAACATAATTATTACACAGTATTTCTGTCTTTCTTAACTACCCTCTTTCTTAACAACCTAAAAAGTAAAGATATTCACGTTAAAGCTGAGCATAAAATTTCAACGAGGAGCGCCACAACCTGTAAACACATTGTACAGAAAACCCGAACATCCTTCGCCCAAAGACACTTTGGCTTTATAGGGCCAAAAATTTATAACCATCTAAAAGAATCTATAAAAACATGCCAACAAACTTAGTCAATCCAATTAAAATCTAAAATTACACAATATTTACTTCAACTTGCTAGAAATGAGGGGAAAAGGCAATAAGTCATATTTTTAAGTAAAGGTCTGCATTATTATTATTGTTATACATTGCACTACACTTTATATTTTAATACTATTTTTTTATTTGTTCTACAAACTTCATATTGCGACATTTTATATTAATATTTATTTCCATGACCATGCTATATCAATATTTTAAATATAATTTTATCATATTTTGTATTTTTCATTTCAATATTATGTGCACATAAATAAATCTTTGACATACATAGAGTTTTCCTTGGTACGGGCTATGGCCTAGTTAGGCAGATTCTGCAACTATCTAATACGACTGTAAATGTTTTTGAATGAATAAAATTATTATTATTATTTTTAATATCTTTGATAATTAATATACCTACCCAGCATTATAAGAAATAATTAGGTGCAGACGCGACGTTTTCGATATTCAGGCACGTGCAAAAACAAGTCATTCACTAAGTTATCCTCCTAGCTATGGACCTGTTAGTGGGGTGAGTTATGGGCCGAGCGACAGACTGACTGATTTATAGCGAACTGAGCACAAAAATATATGACGCAAATAAAATCGTCGCCGACGCGGCAGATAAATTCAATCGTATTACATTCCCGATAAATCCGACGGGCGATAATTTGAAAGGATTTTCCAACGATGAAAAGTCTTCCCACTCGAGGCGAAGGCGAAGTCGCCGCAAAATTAAATGAAAACTCAATTTGAATAAATTGCAACGAATTTATTTTTTTATAAATAAAACTCCGAGATACACAGCATACAATAAAATCGAAGACTATCGCGGTTGTTTGACATTATAAATAGGATAGAAACGAATTTACCGCGTGAAATTTGTAGCACCCGACGTTTCGGTGACGTTGCAGCCGCCGTTGTAAAGTGAAAGAGCTGTCAATCCGTTGTTCCGCGGGTAGGCCGTATACAACATCAAAGCTGTTTAAAACGTTCAGGTATATTGGATAGCGGAAGTAACCACTGGATGCAGTCTCAAAATCCCATTGTGCTATCCAAGGAACAATTCTACTTTCCTCGCCTGATCCGGGAAGCCATTGAAATAAGAAGAACCCTGAACTTCAATACAGACGACGGTTACAAACTCTCTTCTACGTGGAACCCTCTTCTTAAAATGTTCCCGCCGCCGAACGTTTCTCTGTCTTCATCTCTGACAATTAATCTTTACGCGATCGCTACAAGAGGTAATATTCCCTGACGTATGGAAACAGGCACTAATAATACCGATACATAAGAAAAGGTCCCAGAAACAGTATCGAAAATTTTCGCTTGATTTCAATTCTTCCAGTTCTGAGTAAGGTCTTCGAGAAGATTGTGTACGACCAACTTTATCCTGCAACACCTCCAATGTGTAACGTCCCGCTCGGGACGATCGCCTACCTAAGGCAAAATGTCTAATGGGCAGTTAAAAAAATCAATTCAATGCGATCATTTTACAGTCCTTCTTTTTATGATCCGTATAGTGGTTTATAACTTATGGACGTTTTTCTCAAGGCCGTCGATTCACGCCGATTTTACGCTCGACGGTTTCACGTTCGAAACGGTACGGGCGACTTCACAAATTAAAGGGTTAAAGACTCGCTTTCTGAGTATCAATACGGTATTTTAAAGAAGCGCTCTGTCGTAACTAATCATAGTCTATTTACCGATTTTATATCGAAAACCATGGACAAGCGCCTACATACAGATGCCGTGTACACTGACTTCTCGAAGGCCTTTGACAGGGTTAATCACCCCATACTAATTACCAAATTACTACAAATAGAGTTGTCAACTACAACTGGCGAACCTGTCACCGAGAGTGTTGTGTGAAAGACGGATTTTCGAAATTCGCGCGCCCCGGGCCCGACCCCTCACCACCGTTATAACCTACGCAATGGCGGTAGCGGCATGAGGCCTACCCGCGAAACAACTGCCAAATTTATATGGCTAACGGACCACCTTACTGAGAGCGACTATAACCAGAAAGGATCATGCTTAAATACAAAAGGCCAATGGAAGTTTTGTCAACTAGTAAAGAAGACGTTAGTTAGGAATACGAAAAAACACTTCAGTACATCCGAACAGTTTTTTCGAGAACATTAACCAGGCGAATCAACCTAAACAAAGTACTCAAGCCGGTGTCAACAAACGAACTGCTAGGAATAAAGGGAGAGAAAATAAAATCACAGTCCCGAGCCAAAACGACACCATTAATATCGTTCACCAAAACATGCAAGGCCTTCGAAATAAAACACTCGACGCGGCACTAGCGCTTGAAGAGAACGACGTAGATGTTTTCTGTGTTAGTGAATCGTGGTTCCAAGAAGATGAAAAGGACACTATTAACATTTCTGGATATACACTAGCTAGCAGTTTCTCAAGAAAGAAACGCATCAGGGGTGGATCTGCAATATTCACAAAACCGGATATACGTTACAAAACCCGTGAAGATGTATGTAAACTATCAGTGGAATCTGTCATTGAAGTTAGCTGTATTAACCTTCCGGACTTTTCCAACAATATCGTATGCTTTTATAGAAGTCCAAGTGCAGATTTTCAAAAATTTTTAAGGATCCTCGAAGTAGCTCTAGATAAAGTTGATCTAGAAGCCTCTTCTTTAATTTTAGCAGGTGACTTTAATGTAAACTTCTTGGAAAAATCTGCAACTTGTGATGCTGTAATTGATCTTTGCCTCACCTATAACATGTACAAAATTATAAATTTTCCTACACGCATTACTTTAAACAGTAGCAGTTGCATTGACAACTTATTTTCAAACTGTGAGGTTATTGCAGTTAACCGTATAAACTGCGGTCTCTCGGACCACGACGGCCAAATGGTGAGTGTCAAATGCTACAATAAATGCAGAGTTGGCCGAGAAGTTTATGTTAAACGAAAACTTACCGAAAATGGGCTTATTAACTTCCAGGCAGCTTTGATAGCTAATTCCCCCGATGTAAGCAATGATGCAAATGAGTCATATGAAAACTTTTTAAGGTGGTATCTAACATCCCTTGATGCAACGATTCCCCTAAAAAAAAAATACCCAAAACTGAAAAAAACATTTAACGACTGGGCGACTCCAGGTATTAAGGTCTCTAGATCACGGATGTTTGAATTACATCAACTAAAAAAAGGAAAATGTGACGTCGAATTTTTAAAACATATACAGACCTATAAGAAGACATATAAAAAAGTTGTCTGGAAGGCAAAACAATTATATCTAAAATCCTCCATTGAACGGTCGGAAAATAAAATCAAAGCTGTCTGGAATATTATAAGCAAAGAGTGACGTAGGAGTTCGTCTACAGAAAATGTGGTTAGGTTAAATTCAAACAGTCAAACAATATCTGACGCTAGTGCAGTTGCAGAGCTCTTTAACGACCAATTCAGCATTCCAAAAGTTGACAATATTAGCTTATTTGAGACGACCCAAACTTCTTCTGACCTTCTATCAAGCTATTGCAATAGAAATAAGGCGACTTTAAAATTTATGTATACGACGCCACAAGAAATTATAAAAATAGGTAATTCTATAAAAATCAAGGACTCTACCGACCTCTGGTCTATTTCGACAAGAATAATGAAGAGCAGTATTGTCCCGGTGGCCGAACATCTGTCTTCTTTATTCAATAAATGTATTGGCTCTGGAATTTTCCCAACTAAAATGAAGATGGCAAAAGTGATTCCTATCCATAAAAAGGGACCCCGGGAAGACATAAACAACTACCGGCCAATATCACTTTTGCCATCTTTTAGCAAGATATTTGAAAAATTAATTCTTCAGAGGCTAAGTACCTTTTTTGCCGAACACAACATCCTTACGCCAAAGCAATTTGGGTTCCGCAAGTCACTATCCACCATAGATGGAATTGCAGGCCTGATGGAAAAACTATTATCTAGCATCGATAAGTCGAATAAAACTTGTGGCATTTTTTGTGACCTATCCAAGGCCTTTGATTGCGTCGGTCACCTTATTTTGCTTCAGAAGCTCGAGCACTACGGCATTAGAGATACAGTTCTAAGCCTAATACAATCCTACCTACAAGGACGGACGCAAGTCACTAAAGTCCAAAACAGCTTGAGCGATCACCAAAAAATTACTAAAGGGGTACCGCAAGGTTCCATTCTGGGACCCTTTCTTTTTCTTGTATACATCACTGATATACCAGATTGCGTGTTATCTGATAACGATGAAATTGTACTGTACGCAGATGATACCTCACTAATTTTCAGCGATGCAAATCATGAACAACTAGTTAAGCGAATTAACGTAACCATGGAAAAACTTGGTACTTGGTTCCAATTAAATCAATTGTCTCTTAATGCATCTAAATCAAACTCCATCAATTTCTCTCTTCAGCCGTCCCAAAATAATATCTTCAGTATTAGCTATGGTGATAAAGTATTAGAAAATGTTGATCATACGAAATTTCTAGGCATTCATATTGATAGCAATCTGCAATGGTCGACTCACCTAGAAGAACTGAGCAAAAAATTAAGTAGCGCCACATTTGCCATAAAAAAAATCAAATTGTTATGTGGCTTTGAAGCTTCCAAATCTGTCTACTTTGCCTATTTCCATTCCCTGTTAAGTTATGGCCTCATGTTCTGGGGAATGGCGGCAAATGTTATAAGGATCTTTCGCCTACAAAAACGAGCGATTAGAAATCTGTTCTCAATATCTTCGCTAACATCTTGCAAGCAGTACTTCATCGAATCAGGTATCATGACTTTGTACGCCGCGTATATATACCAAAACATCATGTATATGAGAAAAAATATCGAGACTAAATCAACTAACTCAAATATTCATTCGCATAATACGCGAAATAAAGAGGACTTGCGTCATTTTAAGGTGCGTCTGAGTAAGGTTCGGAATAGCTTTCTCTGCCAATCTTACTTATTCTACAACAAACTTCCATTACACATCAGGGGCCTTGGGGAGGTTCACTTTAAGAAAAAGGTACAGGGTATTTTGACTAAAAACCCCATTTATAGCATTGAGGATTTCAACAACATCAATTTTTCGCAGCTCTATTGACCTACTTGACTATTATTATTCCTTATTCTTTCTATTATTGACTATTTTACAATTGCGTTTTTTTTTTCTTCTTCAAACTATTGGCTATTGACAATAATTATTATTACTGATTTGTTTGTATTTGTGTTTTTTCTTTAAAATATCTTCCCGTATGATAATTTGGGAAATTATCCAATATTTATTTGATTATTTAGTACTTAGGATTATATAGAAAATTAGATAGAAAATTTTACGAAATTACTTAAGAATTTTGATTGAAAATATTGGAAAATGTTGTTTCCTCTACATAGGAAATCTGCGCTTGGGTTCAACGTTCATACCTTGCAATACTGACGTTCATATGTTATACCTTAATAGGTATTTATTTAAATATTATACTTGTTACTTTCATTACTTTTGACTTAAACAAGTGTAGGAACTCCTATCAACTGGTTTGAAATAAATAAACGAAAAATGAAAAAACGGATTGACAGTCTTTCAGTCTACCCTAGACAACGGCAGCTGCAACGTCACCGAAACGTCGGGTGCTTCAAATTTCACTCGGTAAATTCGTTTCTATCCTATTTATAAAGTATACAATAATTACAAAACCTGGACCAAAATTTAATACAAAATACGTACCGATAAACGAGGTTACCCTGATATTAAGGGTAAGTTTGAGAGTTTTTGGGGCTACTTTGACAGAGCGCCCAGATAGGGTTTAAACGTGTGCAGAGCATCGAGGTAATAGAATAGAGTGCAGCAGTGCGAAGGTGGACTGTGAGTGAATGCGTTCACGCAATAGACAGAGATAGCTGCATATGAGACCCCCTCTATTATTGTCTAGTTGCGCATGCGCGTTTATCCATAGCATAGCAGACTTATGGCGTCGAAGTGTTGCCATGGTCATATTTATTCGTTGCTATAGTAATATATGTACGTGTGTCCGTGCATGCGCGACTAAACAAGGATAGAGGGAGAACTATAGGCTACTGTCTCTTTCTATTCGGCTGACGCATTCTCAGGCTCGTCGCGCGGTCTAGTACTTATATGCCATTGGTGTAGAGTGAACTCGCGTGACCTTGTGTAGTGGCAGGGGAAGGCTGGGAGGGGGTTGCGTTGCGAACACAATTATTGATTGTCAAAACTCGTTGTTTTTAATTTAGATTCACCTATAATATTATTATTATTTTTATATAAATTATGTCATAGTAACCTTTACCCTTTAGATCATTGATATAAGTTGCATTTCAATTTCTTGTCAAATAAACCCCACACTGGTAACTTTGACAATTGAAAAATATATAAAATTGTAAAATTTTGGAGGGTTAGTGGGGCTTGATATGGATATGATTTCAATAGCCAAAGTATCTATTGTTCTATAGGAGCAAAGGAATATTAATTATTGATGTTATAAAAAAGTAACCACCAAAAAATAAACAAAAGATGTGAAATGAAACCCCTGACAATTTTAAGTTTTAGGAAAATCCCTAATGGAAGTCTACAATTTTGATATCCGATTAAGATATACAATCTCACAGATATTTAATCATTATCTGTGTAGCAAATAAAGTAGAAATTTGTCTTTTTTATCAACTCCACTAGATCACATTCTGTTCAACTATATACAATATAACATACTATACATATTTTATACAATCTAATTAAAATAATTAAACATAAAATTTAGAAGATTTAAAAATAAACAAGACAAAACAAAATATGTAATTGATATTACAAAAAAGTAACCACCAAAAACTACCAAAACATGTGAAAATTAGCCCCGGACTGTTTAATTTTTTAAATATTTATTTAGGAAAATTCCTAATGTTAGTCTAGAATGTTGATAATAAATTAATATGTACAATCTCACAGATATTTGATGGAGATTTAACCACAACTTGATGTAGATTTAGCCCTAGAATCATAATCATCTATACTAATAATAAAGCTGAACAGTTTGTATGTACGCTATAATCTTTAAAACTGTTTGTCGGATTTCAAATGTCTTTTCGCATTTAATAGCCCAATTCTTGAGGAAGGTTATAAACTATTTAACATCTCGTTACGAGCCGAGCAACAAGAACGCTTAGCTAAAACTAAGTAATACCGCCGGTGGGCGTTGCGACGCTGTAGGTCGGTGGCCTAGGGCGGCCGCCCGATGAGAACCGAGCATTACCGAGAAGAGCCGAAATGTGCATGCCTTATCTATATCAGTTGCCGTGAAAGCCAGTATATACTAATCATCATCATCATCATCAGCGCGCATTCGCCCACCGTTGGGCATACGCCTCTCCAATCACTCTCCATCCGGATCGATTGTCCGTTTCCCTCATCCAGACAGGTCCAGCTGTCTCCTTGATTTCATAAGATCGTACTGTTCATCATGATTGCAGGTATTTAGCCCGATACCCGCCACGTCGGCCACACGTCTTGGCGAGCTCCACACTTTCAGGAAAATATTTCCATTTCCTAGGCTTGTGGCAACCTGGTCAGGTTACTTAACCGCCGAATTGCACTATATTCACTAAATTTATTATTTAATCATTATTTATTGTCGAGAAAATTTCAAAATATATGTTGACACTTAGAATTTAAATTTCGAATCTCGTATATACTAATACCACACGAAAATATGACTAAAATACGCTATCTATGCCGAAGTATGCTAAATTATTAGTAAATAATCAGATTGCTTCTAAATTAAACGTTGGCCATTTATGTATGTATGGCCAATTATGTACGTTTATTACATATAGAGTTATAACAATCCCTCCCTTCTCTTGCCATTCCCCTATGGTACATATACATTTAAATTTAGAATGCTTCTTTTTCCTTTTTTCTTTAAAAAAAATGTTACAAAATTATTATCATTTAAATATGTGTTTTATATTATTTGTTAATTTTAAATGTATTAATGACTATATTAATGTTAATTCACAATGTTCTTTCATAAAATGAATATGCTGTATACATTTAGCTAATTTAAAAAATAAAAACAGGTATACTCAGCGAATACACAAATTTCTTTGCATACTCATTTGCGATCCCATTTGCGATCCCTCCCACACTTGTTCACAAATGCTTGTAACATATTAGATTGCTTGTAACATATTTGATTGTCTTGCTTGTAATATATTAGATTTCTTTTTAGGATTGTATATGGTAGGTTTGCTCTGTATGAACACCAGCGCGTTGTTGTTATTCCAATCCAAACTCCGGTTGTTCTGTTCGTGAATTGTTCATACGTACATCTTGAGGTGTCGACTACAACGGGCGAGCCCGTCACCACAGGGAGTTTTAACGATTAGTCGTTCTATCTCCCTGGAGTGAGCGTAGAAGACTTTGGACAAAACAATCCGACGTCTAGCTAAGCCACAACCCGTTAGAGACCAACGCCTTACCGCGAGATAGCCAGGTATGTTACCTGGCGGGCGGCACTCGCGCCCTAACTACCAATTGTGACCAGATTTCTCCGGTCTCTCGATTGGTTCCGAGTTCGAGGTCGCTTGCGCAATCCTCTCCCTTACGAAGCGGTGAAACGGTGAATACCGAATCTATCGCGTCCTTTGCCCGCCTCTAACCCGGGATCGGATGGCCAATGGTCATTTCAAGAGCAGTCGCCGTAAGGTACGCAACCACCCCCGCTCTATAGGAAACAATACAGTTATGTTAGTCGGAGTGCACGATCGATTGGCTTGCGCCGCACGGTGCGCAGACCGTCCAGGGGCGCCAGAGGTTTGATTCCCAGGGGAAACTGACCAGGGCCAGAGTGTCTACCCAGGTTCGCACCCCGTGCGTGAGGCCGTCGGATGGGTGTCATACGTACACAGCAGGCACGACATCCGAAACGTGCGTGATGTTCGCAATCGTGTACGCAACATTATTATATTATCTTTGGTACGCAACTGAGGCGCGAATGTGTAGGAGACTATGCGAAGGTTCGAGGTTCGCGCGTTTTAATGTGCGTCGAAAAACCGACACGGTTTGGAAAATGGCGAATGAAGCCAAAACTTTGAAATTAATTTGCGAATGTTATCCCATACTTAGAAGGTCACGTATTCGTGCGAATGTGTAAACAGCGATTAAACTATACAAACAACCCTCGAGACCGAACAACTGGAATATGGATTAGATTAACATCAACGTGTTGGAGTTAATTGAGCTCCTACAGAGCTAGCCTATCATATTATATCCTATAAAAAAGAGTCATAAAAACAGAATGGCAGTTAGTGACGCCTAGGGGAGGATCAAAAATGCATTTTCTCTTCAATGTTGCATTGAGGATATAAAAAAGAAAATAAACTCTCTGATGGCGGCTTAAGCGACGGCGGTTCGCTCTGTGAAGCATTAATATATAACTATATGAACATAGGTAAAATAACCCAACAGCACTAATAAAATCATCTTCAGCGTCCATGTTTCACAAAACCGCAAGCGAGACTGAGGCATGTGCGAACAAGTGTAGGAGAGATCAAGAATGGGTTCGCGAATGAGTATGCGAATAACATTGCATATTCGCTGGCGGTCTCTCACATGCGTAAAAAACATTCGTATAATATACGAATGTTTGCGCGCATGTGAGGGCGGGGTTCGACAAAATTGTTGCTTCTTAACCCTATATCACTAACCTTATTTTTCGACGCTTAATAACCTTCGGGCTTCGTCGTTTCAACTACGGTTTTTAATCAAGGGGGTTAAAGTTTGTGTTGATATTATTATTGATAAGTATTTTTTTGTATATTTTTTTATATTTCTAATAATTATATGGCAGGTTTATTAATCAAACAGCCTTACGAATGAGATCATAGTTTACAAGCAAAATCAAGAATTGTAACATATTTAAAACTCTTACTTATTATTATTGACAACGAAATTGTAAGAAACAAATTTTAAATACTAAAAATAATAAATCTTATAAACCAATGAAATGAAGACTTTGGTGAAAATCTGGAAACTAATACATTGTGAAATATGTCAAGTTTGTTCTCTCCGCACAGCGATTCATTACTTTTGATTCAACTACTTTTAGCCATTCTTCGCTTTGCGGAGAAATATAAGGCCAATATTTTCCTTTTTTTTTTGTTTAGGAGGTACATTAGATGTATTATTTTTTTTCCTGTATCAGTCTCAATTGTAGAAATCGAAGTAATACTTCCTGACAAGTTTAAAATTTAAAATTTCCTCTTTCACTCCCTGATGATTTATTGTAATCGCTTTAACTTTCGCTTTTACTTTCTTGACGACCTATCGGAAAGGAAAGTATTGTGATCGCGCTAAAAAAAAATTTTGAGATGAAGATGGGAATATATATTTTGAGACTCCCTGAGACGATTGAGACTATTTCCAGACCGATCTCTGTCTGTATGTATGTCTGTATGTCTGTATGTCTGTCTGTATGTATGTATTCTTCCACGATAGCGCCCAGACGCTTAATCGGATTGAGCTGAAATTTGGTATATAAGCTTCTGTTAACCGTCGGAGGAACCCATTAGTTTTTGGAGTCCCTACGCCCTACGGTTGTGGTACCTCCCATACAAATTTGGGGTTCCCGGCGAAAAAATTGTTTCCGCGATAGCGCCCAGACGCTTAATCTGTCTAAGTTAAAATTTGGCATAGAAGCTTCTGTTAACCATCGGAAGAACCTATTAGTTTTTGGGGTACTTACGACCAACGTTTGGGGTACCTGCCATACAAATTTGGGGTACTAGAGTAAAAAATGTCGCTGTTTTTTCGCACCTCCCCGGATACTAGTCAGGAAAGTCTTGGGGTGACACAACCGATTTTTTTTACATTGCTATCGCTTTCAATAGTAACTGACGAATTGTATCTAAAACAACGAATAATGAAAAGCATTTAACATAAATAAAACATATCTACAAAAAGAAAAAGAACGCAAAAATACACAAACCATATATTACAAAATGTAATGTTATTACTAACCTTCGTCGAGTCGATAAACCATGTTTGCTGTGATAGCATACACAAGCCTTCTTCTTCTTGTTACTTAATGGCAATCATCGATGGTCGGTGTTTTCTGCCAAGTCGTTTTCGGAGGGCATCTAAGTTAGTTTGTTATATGTATAAGACGGCACAATACGTAAACAAGGGATACTTATTTATAGAAATGTAGGTACATATAGCATAAAAAATGGTTATTGGGGATGATACAAACAAGGAAAGGATGTGAAATATGCTATTGCACTATACAGAAATATTATTAATGGAAATAAATGTACGTATTACTTTATATATTTTGGGAGAGTAAAGGGATAACAAGTGGAGAACACATAGAGGGAGTTGGATGTTATACTTTATAAGGTCTGGGATAAAACTCGGATAATTATTGAGGATGGGACAGTTAAAGAATAGATAATCCAGCGTGCGATCCCCGTGTCCACAATCTCATTGCGGAGACGCGAGAACATTAATACGGTGTAGGTGCGATGGGGTGGAGCAATGTCCGATTCTCATGCGGCAGATTATCGAAATCTCTTTCCGACTAAATGGCTGGTGGTGGTACCATGGCTTCGAAGAGATTTCGCTCTAGATAAGTGAGAACCTTTTGCCCTTTGTGTTAGAGGAAGTGCGCCATCGCTGAGTCCAATTGTTAAAAGTTTATTATCTATCGAGGGGAAGAAGTCGGAGACAGGCAGACGGCAATCGACTTCGGAGCCGAAAGTGCGAGCCGAATTTGCCAGCTCGTCCACCGTCTCGTTTCCCCTAATCCCCGAATGACTAGGGATCTAGCAGAATATCACCCGGAAGTTGGCCGCCACCAAGGCATCGTATTTGCGGCGAATTTCATTTTCGATGTGCGTTGGCGAGTTATTGAGAGAGGGTAAGCTGAGCTTCTGCAGGAGGCTCATTGAATCGGTGAATACCACTACGTGGACAAGGTGGGAGAAATCGATGTAATGGAGTGCCTTAAAAGCATGGCAACGCTTTCCGCTGTGTAAATGGAGGCATCACTGGGCAGGCGGAACAGGTTGTAGTTATCTGTGTTGGCATGGTAAACCGCGGCTTCTACATAGCAACCTTCACCAGCCTTGGAGCCATCAATAAATACATAGTTCCCGCCCGGCCAGTTGTTGGTAACGAACTGCTTAAATGCTATATTGTTATACGGCTGGGGGTCATCTTCTGTGCTTTTCCGCAGGACAGTCTGATTAAAAATCACCGGTACTCTGAGCCTCCCTATACACATTTTTAAAAGATTAAAAATCATGACTCTCACATCACTTTACTTATATATTCTATTATTAGATTTTTACACCGAAAAGGTAAGTCACGTAAAATTTAAAGATATACATAACAAAAACACCAGATACAAGAATAATTTCATTCTACCATGTGTGGTTTTAAACGCTGCTAGGCAAAGTACTCAATTCTCAGGGCCTTATTATTGGGCCGTCTATGGGCCGTCTATCATGTAACATAAAAGACAATAGCAACCTCAGAACGTTCCAAAAACTTTTAAATGATTTTTTTTCAACAAACACGTTTTACTCTATTGAGGAATTTATAAATATTACAAAATGACTTTTTTACAGCCCCTTTATTTTAATGTAATGCGTATACTGATTATTTCATTTGTTGATTGTTTTAGCTTGAATTAATTATTTTATTGATTGTTTTAGTTATATGGTTATTCAACCTTGGTTTGACTGAGAGCAAGGATTGCCGAATATGTGGCGAGGAACCTGAAGACAGCATACACATTGTTGGTCGCTGTCCAGGGCTCGCCGCCAAAAGACACAGTTTACTGGGACGAGCCTTTCTCGAACCCAGCGATCTGCCCAACTTGAAGGTCAGTGACCTACTTGGACTGGTAAGAAGTACCGGGCTACTAGCTGACCACTGACCTAATCACACAGTGGGTAGTTACAAAAGACCTTACAGATCTAGGTGACATCAAGGGCTGGAAACAAGCCCCCCACTCCATCTACTACTACTAGTTATATGGTATGTTATATTTAAATATAATTACAATGTATTTAGATTCTTCTTGGACAAAATTTTATAAAAATTAGGTTGTTTGATTATCTGATTATTGATGATTATTGCTTTTGTTTGATCATTTCTGATATTGATTATTTTAATTGTTGATGGTTTTAGTTTTACTGCTTGTTGATTGCGCCTTATATAGCTTCTACTCTATGAAGTTTCTTTGAAAACGAAATGTTGTATGCTCTCTGGGCAGTTTGTTACTTAAACATTGTATGTTTTTTTAATAATTCACACAATAAAGAACTTGATCAAGCCTACTACACTCGAAGTAGTACCGTCTATCGCGAGGACAACGGGTTGACTGACATTAGCTGCAGTATAGAAGAGATGCGATCGTGCGGGTAGAATTTTACGTGTTTTTTTTTTTAATATGCGTCGTGGAGTCGACGAAGGTTAGTAATCTATGGTTAAAATACCTGCCTTGCGGCACGCGCTGCTCAGGGATCTTACCATTAACTGGGACGCTGAAATAACCTCCTCAGTGCACATTGTACATATATTAATTAGGGTGGAAAAATACAAACGCTGCATTATATGGCGCGGAGCGTTGGCCGGTAATGGCGTGGTTACGTTCGCCGATAGCGCAGATATAGTGGGAAAAACAAAAAGAGAGCGTTCTGCGGCGAGAGAAAGAGGTGTTCCGCCGCTGACCAAGCGAAACAAAACAAGGCAGGGCCAGATACAGAGAACGGTCATTTCGAGCGGGCGGCAAAAAACTAGCGACAGCTGCGCCCCCACCCGGCTAATACCCACCCTACTAGAGCACACACAATAATGGAAGACTTACGGGGTTTGTAAGCATCGACTCGAATCGCTTTAATCTGTGTTACGTGGATAGTGTCTTCACCCATACTTTACTTTGTCATAAAGCGGGAGATATAGGGCCTGATTGCGTTTCTTTGTGAACTAAAACTAAAATTAGTCCAAGCAAACGAGACAGAGCAATACGTTAGAGCGGAATATGAAACGAACGATGGTCGATAAATACTACCTGCCGAACTTATACTCGTCCGAACAAATTCGAGCATATTTCGTGCGGTGTAAGATTGACCTTGGCGGGCAGTTTTAATGCGAAAAAGTGACAACCGGTCATCTCACACTCCGCTCTAGCGTATTGCCCTGTCTTGTTCACACGGACTAATTTTCGATTTTAGTTCACGAAGAAACCCAATCGAGCCCATAGTCGTACTACTTTATTAAATAGTACCTAATCTATTAGCACTGTTCAGGATAATTATTATTTAGTATAATTTCTATTTAGTATAATAACTATTTAGCATAAATACTAATTAATATAATTTCTATTAAGTATAATTATTATTTAGTAATGTAGCAGTTTGCGGAAAAATGCTTTGTTACCACCAGTCTTAAAAAGCGAAGGAAAGCCAAATATCTCGAATTACCGGCATATATTAAAATTATCCATATTTGCGAAGGTTCATGAAAAAAATACGTGATTCTGTTCTTATAAACTTTTTTTAAATATATCAATAGTGGTTATGTAACAGCATGGTTTCTTCCCGGATGGATAAGTCAATACTAACTTAGGTGTATTTAACCCGTTGAGTATGATACGACCAAATCTGGTTGTGAAACAATTATCCGTTGAGTATGATACGACCAGATCTGGTTCCGCGTTTTTTTCACTTCTTTGACGTTCTCATATTTATTCATAATTATCTAATTGTTTTACAAAATGATATTTCAATATTCTATATTCGATATTTCAATGCAATCATTGTGCAGTTGTTCTTTTTATGATTGGTGTAGTAGTTTCGTAGTTATAGTACTTTAAGTCGATGTCGCCGAAAATCCTGCAAAAGAGACAGATGCATCCATGAAAATACCCATTTACTCCAAGGGTTAAGGAGTATTTATATAATAATATGAACAATTGAAAACAAATTGACACCACGTATACGGATGTTGTAGTGATCTTTACAGCCCCGCTACCGCCAAGCCCAGCTACCACCCCGCCATAGTCATATTTTGCGAAGTAAAGCAACATTGGGCCCGATTGCGTTTCTTTGTAAACTAAAACTGAAATTAGTTCAAGCGAACGAGATAGAGCAATACGCTAGAGCGGAATATGAAACGAACGATCGTCGATTAAAACTACCTGTCGAACTTATATTCGCCCGAATAAATCTGAACACATTTCGTGGGGTCTTAGATTCAGATGGGGTCTTAGATCTATGGTGGGTATTTTTAATGCGAAAGAGTGACAACCGTTCCTTTCACATTCCACTCTAGCGTATTGCCCTGTCTCGTTCACACGAACTAATTTTCGATTTTAGTTCACGAAGAAACGCATTCGAGGCCAGTTTGTAGCCTATCAGAATTTGACAATTGATAGCACTTTTGTCTATCCTGGACAACGGCGGTTTCAACATCGCCGAAACGCCGGGTACTACAAACAAACACGGGGTATATTCATTTTTATTTGATTTATAACATAAAATTTAACTCAGCATGCTGAAATCAACCCCTGTTTCTCGTTATTATAAATGATAATATTTTAGGAACAATAGAGATCGAATGAAATCGAAGACTATCACGGTTGTTTGTCACTATATGTAATAAAAACGAATTCACCGCATGAAATTCATAACGCCCGATGTTTCAGCGATGTTGCAACTACTGTTGTCCAGGGTAGACTGTATATCTGCCAATCGTTTACTGCGGGTAGGGGGCCAACTGCTGCTGTTACTTCTTAGATTATAACGGTGGTGGAGTTGCGGGTTCGGTTCAAATAAGAACCCCAAACTGCAATAGAGACGATGAATACAAACTCCTCTTTAAGTTTCACCCACTTCCTAAAATGTTTTCAATGCGCATCGCCATACGCAAGTACGAATCCGCCGCACCACCACCGTTATACCTAATCTACGAAATAACAGAATCAGTTCGATGCCTACCCGCAGATGACGAGTGGCAGTACTTCAGTCTATTCTGGATAACGGCGGTTGCAACATTGCCGACACGTCGTGTTATAAACTTAATAAGAATAAGAATAAGAATAAATTTATTTTCGTAAGTAATTTTCCAAAACATTATTCACAAAGTCTGCCTAACTAGGATGATGCCCGTACTAAGGTAGACTCGACTAGGTCACTTGTAAGTTTTATATTATGCGCACACTTATTAAAGTACTATTACTGAGGCAGAGAAAAAGTAAAAAAACATAAATAAAGTAAATCTAATAACTCTAATAAATACGTAGTATAAATTTCATGACTTATTTTAATGTTATCTAATACCTAATTCATAATCATGTTGAAAACAAAAAAGTAAAAGAGAAATCAAAATACGTTCAGTTAAAATATTATTAAAATAATAATAATAAAATACAATAAGATTATAATTGCAATGATAATCAGTAAATAGAGAAAAATAAAAGGTAATAATTTAAAAAATAAAAATGAAATAAAAAGCCAGTAATAAGAAGTAGTAATTAAAATAATCAAGTTGCTAGTCAATAAATAATACAGAAAAAAACGATAACAATAATTCTATGAGCAACAAATAAAAAGAGAACTTCGTGCGGTAAATTCGTTTTTATCTTATCTGTACTAATATTATAAAGAGGTAAAGTTTGTGACGTTGTAGGAAGTAATCTCTGGATCTACAGAACCGATTTTGAAAATTCTTTTACCAATAGAAAGCCACGTTATTTGTCAGTGTCATAGGCTATGTATTAATCCGAAAAAGGAAAAGACTTTTTCGTGGTAGTCGGATTTCCAGAGTAGGTCGGAAAAAACGGTCGAACGAAAACGTTTATAACTAACGCTGCCTTAACGATGAGAGATATATGATTAAGTTCTAGAGAAAAGTTGTAGAGCTTGATAATGCCTACAAAAAAGTCAAGGACAGCATATGTGTGACTTTTATATTTAAGTCACAAAAAGTAGTATTTTATATTAAAACAATAATTTAAATCGTTAGGTCATGTTTATTGGTGATGTTATCAACAATTATGAATAATTATCAAACTAAGTAAATTTATCGTCATACATATGCAGTAAAAATATAACCGTTCTTTTGGCAGTCAGGAAATTAATCATAGCACTCAGTACTAACCAAACCACACTCATAATTTCATCACAAGTAAAAAGTTTTAGGGCCCAACGAAGTGGGCACGGGTCAGCTAGTTTATAATAAAGATCGTTTTAATAAACCATCGGTGCTAAGATTGTCTTTCATTAGCTCACTCCTCCCTATTAATTACACACAGGCGATCCGAGTAAATTGTGAGGGCGGACGGATCGGCCGGCGCGCCTCAGCCGCGAGCGGACCGTAGCAAAAAACTCGGCCACCGCACTTTAATGAGAAAAGTTTCCCGCGTTTGTTATCTCTGGCAGTTGAGCATTTCGAAAATTAGCGCGCGCCAAACTTCGCAACGGATGATTTCAGTTTAATGTCTGAATAAGCGCCTCGAGAAATTTCATTGCAATGCTATGTCGCCGTCCGCCGCGGCGCCATTTTTCAGCCCGTGAAATTCTTACCAGTCCAACTTAGACGACCATTGTTCTATCTTCTCTTATTCCCCCTCTCTTCTCATTCATTTACGTTTCTTTGCAATTTTAATTAAAACATCTACTATTTACTACTTTTATATGAGCATTTACTTTCTTATTTTTCATTTTTTTTTATTATATTATCCAATACATAAAATAGACTAAGGCAAAAGCAAAACTATAAAAAAATATATTTTTTAACACTTCTTTTTGCGAGGTAAGGTTATATTTTTTGTGGATTGTGTCACTCCACTACATTGTATATCTATTGTGGGGTGATAGTGTTTAAGACAATGTAGATATTTCACCGATCGACTTAATTATTAATTATATTTAATTAAAACTAAACTAATCACACAGACGCAATATAACATGTCGTAAAATATTTAGTCTTCCCATTTTGCAAGTACAGAGGACAATAAAACTAGACGTCTAGTCTAGCACATTCAGTAGGACTAATCTAATCGAGTTGGTGGAGCAATAGAGCGCTACAAATTGCTGAATTCGCCTAATGCTAGCGCCCAGACTCGGAGCCAACAACAAGTATTTCAATCAATTTTACAACAAAGCGACTTTTATTTTTTTTCGCCCACCAACCGATCAACTAGAGCTGTCGACTACAACGGGCTAACCCGTCACCTCAGGAATTTTTAACGATATTGATCGTTCTGTATCCCGTGAGGTGAGCGCAGAAGACTTAGGATGAACAGTCTAGTAACGCCACGCGCCCGAAAGAGACCAATGCCTAACCGCGAGATAACCAGGTTAATCCCCCAGCGGGCCGACACTCGCGCCCTTACTACCAGTTGCAACCAGATTACTCCGGTCTCCCGACTGGTTACAGGTTCGAGGTCGCTTGCGCGGTCCTCTCCCTTACGTAGCGAATATGTCGCAGACCACGACATCCTATGCCCGGATGTTTACCCGGGTGAACGGCTGTTTGTCAGTCGATTGTGCATCCTGTCCACCAGCTGTTGGTCAGGATGCACAATCGACTGACAAACCGTCCAGAAGCGCCCGAAGATTGACTCCTAAAGTTTTACCCTGGCTTGCATTTTACGTGCAGGCCACCGGACGGGTGTTGACCCGTGAGTTTGACCGACCCTGAACAAATGGGTCTCAGTGGCCAAACTGCAACAAGGCACATTAACTCCCAGATCGAGCAGAAGGGAAAGCATTGTGAACGCGCAATTTTATTTTGTCGAAATGACTGAAATATCTATTTTAAATCCCCCCCCCCCCCACCGAGACCAATAAGATCATTTACAGACTGAAGTCTCTCTGTGTCTCTGTGTGTGTGTCTCTGTGCCTGTGTGTATGTATTACTCATTTGAAAACTGACAACATATTAGGCGGAAATGAATTATGGGTGATAAAACATTAGATCTCCTAATACATAGCGTGAATGGACAAGGTGTATTAAATTTGGTACGACCTGCTCGGGTCGCACGTCTACTTACGCCAAAATGTGTAACGACCCGAACGGGTCGCGGCGCTCAGCGCTGCGAAAAATGCCATTTATAAATCGAAATGCGGTTCTATGCGCATCTGATGGGCCATACATTGTGGCCAATACCCCGCGATATTGAAAAACAGCCGAACACGACTCGAACGCGGTGTCCAGTAATCATTTTACTAAAAATGAGTCACGCCGCCGCGGCTGTCAAGTTCAGTTCGTGCGAGTTCAGTGCCGCAAAAATTGTGATTTTCAAGTATTTTAATACGATTTTCTGCAGAAACGTGAGTAATTTGCATTCTAAAAGAGTTTATAAAGGTGAGCCCGCACCTACGCGTCGCGTCGCTGCGCTGCACGTAACTGCGCGTCGCGACAAAATATTCTTTCTATAGATTTGTATGGACTAAACCGCACCTGAGCGGAGCGGCGCTGCGCGTCGCCGCGCGTCGCGTCCGAGTTGGTCACCCGAGAATACCTTGACGCGACGCGCAGCGCAGCGCTGCGACGCTCCGCTCAGGTGCGGTTTAGCGAACTGCAAGTGGTGACTCATTATACTCCGCGGAGCCGCGCCGAGTGTACGTCGCTACGTGTCGCCGTTCCGATGTTTTGGTGTATGACGATTTCGGGTTTGGTGTATGACGATTATTCGATTATTTTTATGAGTCAGTTAACGAATACCTATTCAAATTTATTTATCCATTTTCGATTGACATATTTTACAATTTTAAATAGTCAAGACCTAACTAGGCGGCCGCCTGTTCTAAGGTAGACAATTTATTTTCATCGTTATTGTTTTAGAATTTCTTTTAACATCATACATACTTAATAAAATTACCCTAATATCCTACATAAAATTCAAAACAAAATGTCATAAAAAACATTATAAACTATCAAAAATAAGTAAATAACTTGAAATATATTTAAAAAACATCAAAAATATTCAAAATATCCTTACAAATACAAAATATTATTTAATGAATTGTCAAGAAAGAATTCAGTTAATGCCATTCATTGCCATATATAAATGTTTTCTTCTAAAATGCCATCACATATTAACTATAGGTACGAAGTTAGAGCCATGAACGAAAAAAATGATAATGCTTCTTAGCAAATACGACGAATTTTTTTATATATCTCACAGATATTACATGGACGATTAACGAAAGGAGAATATCTGGGAAGAAATCAGCGAGGATAAGGGAGTGTAAGGTTTTTTTTAGTTTCTTTAATTTCAACTTAGTTTACTTATTAAGAATTCAGAATCATGTATCTGATACTGCTATTATTTCTAGCATTGTTCTTAAAAAAACGTATTTTCGTGAATATCAACAACCCCTAGATATATATCTGGACGTATTTAATGCCAAATATCTATCAACATTTTGTAGGTATAATTTCGAATATTATGGTGAGAATACTTGCTTAGAGTAGATACCTACATACATATCAGATACATTGTTAAGCAAGGTTTTTTTATTGCGCAAACAGAAAAACTTCGTAGTCCGAGTCGTGGTTAGAAGCCACGAGCAAATAACGCACGACATTCAGCCGCGAGCGTCTGGCGCCGACTGCCTCTTACGTGCAGTTGCTTGCAGTTGCCTGCCGCGCTGGTGGGGTTTGACGGTTGACGCGCGGCGACGCGCAGCGCAGCGACGCGACGCGTAGGTGCGGGCTCACCTTAAATGAGCATTAGTGATTTAAGATAGTCCATTTGCTTTTTTTCACATATTTTTAAGCAAAATGCTTCTGCGAAAACTTATGCGTGGCAAAAAAATAGCCGTTTTTTTTTTTTTTTTTATGAAATATCCCGAATTATCGCGATTAATGACGTAATATTGGTTTGATTCGCTAATAAAATAGTTATTATTTCATTTACATTGTAAATAATCACAGAATTAGCCGTATTTTGAACATTTCAAGATTATTCGTAATATCGGGTCGCGCATAGAAATTTGTTTTGATAACTAGTATGGGAGTATTACCATATTTTGAGTGTGATATTCTATAGTTTTTCTATGAAATGTGACTCTTTGGAGTAAAATAATTAATTAATGGACATATAATAAGCATATAATGAGACAATTTATTTAAAAACTTAAAACCACTTTTGTGTTATGAGCCTTCAAAGTTTATTACCTTTCGTTTCGGTCGTTTATTAAGTTTCGGTCGCTAGCTCTCCAAGGTTAAGATTTTTCTGTAATATCAGACAAAGATGAAGTTCTGGTGTGATTTTCTAAGAAGTCTGAGGTAGTGGAAAAGTTATTATAAAAGAATTTCATATAAAAAAGACCCTAAGTAGTCACAAATATAAAATTTTAAAAGATTTTTTTTTACTAGAATACATCAAATTATCCTTGGCTGAATAATTTAATATTTTTGTATGCAAATAAGTAAAACAAAATGATAGTTTTGGTAAAGCATTTAATAAAGAACATAACCATATATACGATTTCCGCACATAGTTTCGTATTTTGTGATAAAAACTTCGAAATGATTGAATAAGCGAGTTTTTTCAGCTCGCCAACTTTGTAATATTAATTCATTATTATCTTAATTGTTTTACGAGATAAGGTTGTAATGTTTTAAATTTCAAATTTTAATGCGATCATTCTACAGTTCTTATTTTTATGATCCGTATAGTGGTTTATAAGTTATGGTTGTTTTTCTCAAGGCCGTCGATTAGCGCCGATTTCACGAGCGAAACTGTCGCGTGCAAAAGGTACGGCCGAGTTTTTACTTCACAAACTAAAGGGACAATATATAAAACATAATAAATTTGAATAAAGAAATTTTTCAGTGACAATCTGGATTAGTAGTATGTGTATGCCACAATTTTTTTTTTGAATTTTTTTTTTAATTATTTTAAACATAACATGCGAAATTCATAAAATGGCCATACTAAGTAATGGTGCGAAGTAAACGACGACCCACATTCACATGACCATGCGCAGCGCATGCCCAACTAGGCCGAGTATAGCCTGTACCTGGGCATACGATTTATTTTCAGACTTGGGTGGAGAAGCATAACTGACGTAGGACACATACACTTATACACAAACATTTACATATACACATATATACATATACATATACATACATACACACATACACATATTATGTTACATTATGTTTATTACAGCGGTCATGTGCAATACTCATAAGTGTAAATGAATACCAGATGAACACATTTTCCATAATGATTGTTAGATATTTTAGTATACAGTAGTGAGAGTTATTTGGTATAATAAATAGCTAATAAATTATATAATATTAATAATGATTTCATATATACTGAAACTACTTCAAGAGCATATCGAAAGATTTTAATGAAAACCATTTTTTGTTCAAGGGAATTTATAGCAAAGCGTTCTAGCGAAGATTTAAGACATAGTATACAAGGTTGAATCATTTTTGATTTGAAAAGTTTTAGCGTTTTCTTGCTTTTTGAGAAATATTTTCCGTTTTTAAACCAGCAAAAGGCAAAGTGCTTCTCTTTCGCAAATTTCCTGGCGATCATGTACTACTCTGTCTAAAAAGTACCGGGAATTATTAAATAAAATACACAATTTTCGTTTAATCGTCAATGTTTATTTTATCACCTTTAAGTAGTCCCCATTTGATGCAACACACATTCGCCAGCATTTTTTACAATCTTCAAAACACTTTTTGTAGGCGTTTTTCGGTATAGCCTTCAATTCCTTCCACGAATTTTCTTTAATGGACTCTATGGACTCAAAACGGGTACCATGAAGAGGCAATTTTAGTTTTGGGAACAGAAAGAAGTCTGACGAGGCCCAATCTGGTGAATACGGGGGTTGATCTATTGTATTTGTCGCGTTTTTGGCCTTAAATTCGGTCACAATTGCTGCTCTATGCGACGGTGCATTTTCGTCGTGGAAAATCAAAGAATTGTTGATCCACAATTCAGGCCGTTTTCGACAGATTTTCTCACGTAAACGCTTCAAAACGGCCAAATAATATTTCTTATTGACCGATAGTCGTTCTGGAATGAATACGTGATGGACTAAACCGCGAATATCAAAGAAAACAATGAGCATCACTTTGACTTTTGATCGACTTTGTCGTGGTTTTTTCGGTTTTGGCTCGTTTTTTGTCCTCCACTGATGCCTGTTGACTTGTTTTCATATCAAATTCATAGACCCATGTCTCATCGCCAGTTATAATGCGTTCTATGAATGCGGGATCAGAATCGACGCGATCCAGCATGTCTAAAGAAGTTTGTTTGCGGTACTGTTGTTGTAGAAAATTCAACTCCTTTGGAACGATCCGAGCGGCGATGCGTCTCATGCCCAATTTATCTACCAAAATCGAGCAAATGGACTCATGAGACTTCAGGTTCAGGTCACGTGCTATCTCTTTTAAGCTGGAATGGCGATTACGGAGCACAACTTCCTTGACTTTTTCGATATTTTCGTCGTTTGAAGAGGTCGAAGGTCGCCCGGAACGAGAATTATCTTCGACGATCTCTCGGCCCTCCTTGAATGCTTTGTACCACTCGTAGATCCGTGTTTTGGATAGAACTGATTCACCATAAGCCTTTTCTAACATTTTTAGGGAAT
This sequence comes from Micropterix aruncella, assembly GCA_944548615.1. Taxonomy (NCBI): domain Eukaryota; kingdom Metazoa; phylum Arthropoda; class Insecta; order Lepidoptera; family Micropterigidae; genus Micropterix; species Micropterix aruncella. Next base: position 19,439,061 of record OX155972.1, read on the forward strand.
TGGCACACGAAAATCCGTTCGCAACACAAAATTTAAGGCAAACTCTTTGTTCAATACTTTGGTTCATTGTGAAAATCGTGACGCACTACTAAGGTGTACGATTCAATTGCTGTTCTAGTCAAAATGGCTGACAGTTCGCGCGCATTCTAGGCATAGAGTAAATAAAGACAGTTCTACCAACTTAAGATTTTTTCTTTTTTTTTAAATCATTAACAGAATCTTTTTAAATTCTAAATTCCCGGAACTTGTTAGACAGAAGGTATATGTACTTTCCTCGCTGCGTCAGGTGTTCGGAAATAAATATTGGTTGCTTATCGCATAACAAGTTAATATGGCTAGAGTTAAGTTTTTCGCTATTATTTTTGCTTTTTTTGTTGAATACCTTTGTAGAGGCTAAACATTATCCTTTTGAGTCTGCCTTGCAAATTTTATAATTATTCATTTTGGATTCCCTCTTGCAGCGGTTGCGTTGTCTTTCCTTTCCATTGATGTTTGAAGTACTTTTTGAAATTTATGGTATTCGCTATATCCAATATATATTGCGACAGATTTTTCCCGAGAATGTTTCGGCACGCCACGTATTTCTACTCGTACATCCGTTACGATTTTTTGAGCCTCAATAAGATCGATCTTTTCCTCCAGGAAAGACACCTGCTTTGACAGGTCGATGTTAGAGTTCTCCAGCCTTTTCACTACCTTAAACTTATTGTCGATGTCTGCCATCCGTTGGTTTATTTCATCGTATTTATTTTAAATGGCGGTAATGGCTTCTAGGATAGCGCAATTTTGAGCGACAATTTCAGCTGCGGTTTCGGCCTGTTTGTTGTTAAAGAGCAGAAGTTTGTCTTCATGGATTCCTGCAATATAAGCTTTAAAATTGCTCAGCTCCATTTTGAAAGTAGTCTCCTACACGAGGGAACTGGTCAGCTGGTGGGTTGATCTCGCTATCGTATGCGAGATTAACGGAGAATAAAGAGAGATGTTAGGATCGCTACTGCAGGCACTCGTAGCACTAATAGAAAGAGGGGTAAGTGCTGTTTTCATTGCTTTGTCCTCCACGCAAACATCCCATTTCCAGTTTTTTAAAGTAATCTTGCCAATATTTTTGTATGAAGTGCAAGTCACTTGGAACGCCTTTTTGCACTCCGTACACCTTGCTTCCCAGTGGCGTCTTTAATATCCGTATCACATTTTTTACAAATTATGAGCTCGAGCTACAGGTTTTATTCCTGGCGGTCGCCAAGAAGAACAAAAGAGAATAACTTGTCAAATGATGACTGTGTGAGGGACCACCCCTCACAAGACTCCTAATTGTTCGGTGTGAGGTGGTGGTATCAACTTACAAGTTATCTCCGTATTAAAAGGCGGTTTTGAATGAAGTAGAAGGAATTTATTGATCGAAGGTTTGATATTGCCAGTTATAACGCTTCCCAAACAGTTTACGTTGACGCGAGTGTATAGATGTGCGACTGCGGTTACGAGGATATACGGATGAGGATTGTGTGTATGCTCCTAGTATCTTGTACTGGGCACGGCTCGAGTCGGTGGGATTACAGACTGATGCTTCGTGACTAGGTAAGGTAAGGAAAGGAAACCAAGGAGCCGGATTCGTTGAACGACCTCGTGAGAGGGGTGCCGAATATGCCGTCGCAACCTTGGGGGAAGGTGATCACTCGGGAAATGATAATTTGGTTGCTTTTTCGCCAGTTTATATAGGCCGATAAATGATTCAATAAAAAATATTCCGAGTAAAAGTATTGTTTCATCGTGCTGATTCATGGCTGCACGGGTTAAAATAATAGCTGAATTGTGTAATTGTATTTCATTGGAAATCGATGCATTTGTTGATCGCATGTAAAGGAGGTCCGTTACATAACTCCCTCGCTAGTGGAGAACTTGCATATTTTAGGAAGGAAATATGGAAGTATTTCACGATAAATGTTGTCAACAAATGCTGCAGGTTAAAAGATTAAAGTTTGAGGAGTTGTGCGTTTTGAAATGTTTGAGGAGTTGTGTGTTTGGCAGATATTCAAAAAGCGTTATAATTACACGTGGCGTATGATACAACCAACACTTAACACTGAGAATTATATAAGACGCTGCTTTTTACTTATAAGGGAGCAAAGGGTCGTTGCACATATCTTATGACACTCGGGATGATATAACGATTCTAACAATACCAATCAAAATCAGTTCAAGCGTTTAGAAATTATCGTGAAATAACAAATGGAAAATATACATATATGAATACATTACACTCCTTTTTTGTTGGGCAGTCGTGTTAAAAAAAGGAGCTACTAAAAGAGAGAGATGGGTATACATGTTTAATAGTTGCTGAGATATTGCCGTCCTTGTTCGCGCGGTGTCACGATGACACCCACCTCGTCAATTAAATGTGTCAATAAAGGTATACAATTCCTTATATCCTAATAATATTATATCTTTTAACTTTATTTTTAGGCAAAACTGTTGAAACTCTAACTCTATTTCAAACCCGTCCGTTTTTAGTATTGACGATCGCTTTGAAGGAGGATTAGGCGGCAGGTTTACGACTCCTGTAAAAGGACCCTTGATCATTTTCCCTGAATTACTATTGAGAGCGTTGATTGAGTCACGGACTGTTCGGGCTCTCACGGCTGCAACTGAAAAGAACTCCTCGAACGGGCCGAAGGGACTGCCTGCTCCTTTCAACATTTTCTAAGGTGCACTTAAACTATTGAAAGAAATTAACGCTTAAATGTGTAGTTAGATAGATTTACGCGTAGGTATTCATTCGGGTATTTATTTATTTTATGGGACATTTTACCTGGTTGATAAATTAAAATGCCAGTAGAACGTGACGAAAATAGGAATAATTTTTTCAAGCTTTTATTTACCTTGCGATGTTACCTTTTGGGAACGAAAACTTCTCTTTTTTATAGAAATATTTGTCTAAATTCATATGATGTGGTTTGTATAACGGAATCCTCTCTAACTGACGGTATTAATAATAGCGAACTCTTCGACGATCGTTATCTGGTCTGGAGACGTGACAGAGTTTATGAGCAAACTAATCAGTGCAAAGGGGGTGGGGTAATCTTGGCCGTTCGTCGCGAACTGGTGGCGGAGGGCTAAAGTGACTGGAGCTCGTCTACTGAGGACCTTTGAGTAACGCTGTCATTTCAAAACAGAAAACCTAAAGTCACATATAAAATGCATCTATGTGTAGTCTATATGTGTAACCAAAAAATGGGTAATTCGTTTACTAAACAGTTTACCAACTTTTCAACAAATACGGCAGACAGATTTTTCGAACTCCCTTCTGATAAGTATATAATATTAGGTGACTTCAACTTGCCCAATCTAATCTGGCGAAAGATGGCGTTTCATATCAAGCTTCGAACATAGAATGTTCCTACCAATCAGAATTTTTCGATAACCTAAATTTATGCCACCTTCTCCAATATAACTACCACTTGAATACATCACGTAATCGAATACTAGATCTTATATTTTTAAATAATGCTATCTCGGTCACACATTGTAAAAACCCTCTGGTACTGGAAGACCCACACCATAAAGCTCTCTGTATCTCAGCGGACTTTATAGAACTACATAGTCTTAAGCCTAGGCCATACACCACCTATCTATATGGATGTGGTGACTACTTTACTATTTAATTTCCTCCAAGTTAAATGCGGTCGATTGGCAATCCGAATTTCAGAGCAAACCTTTTGAGGATGCAGTAACAGTTTTTTATGAGTTGATTACAAACTTACGTAATAACTCCATACCTTCTAAAACGGTTTATCCTTCAACAAAATACCCGCTAATATACAGAACTCCACTAATAAAAATTTTAACAGAAAAATTCAAATACCACTCTAAATATAAAAAATATGGCAATCGCGCAGATTATGAGTCATTTGTGATTCTAAGTGAGCGCGCGAAAGTACTTGAATCTGAATTATTTACAGTTTATATTGCATCGGTCGAAGATAAAATAAAAGAAAATCCAAAGGCTTTTTGGTCCTAGGTCAAAAGTAAAAATCCCGAGATAGCGCCCAAACGCTTAAGCTAAAATTTTGTATGCAGTCATCATTTGGTCATGACAATACACAAGCTGAAATAATAATACTGAAATTCCACCATATATGGAAAATCAAATGTTTAAATTTTGCGGTGTTGCGCGTGAGAGTAAAGATTTTTTAAATAAGTTGTGACGCACGTTCAAAATGTATATCTTCATTGCGACGTGTCGCACGTTCAAAATTTGAATGTTTACCGGTAAATTTTACAGCGATGCGGGTTGAAAATTCGATTCTTAAATTGAATAAGATGAAGTCCTTAACCAATTATCGGGAATTACTTGGGGTGACACAACCGATTATTTTTAAGTTACAGCGGTGGAACAATGAAGTAGTATTTTTTGAATGAGGATTATAAATTGAATGAGGATTACGCGGCAGGCTTACGGCTCGTTTAAAATGACATTTATATTTTCCCTAAATTACTATTGGGAATATTGATTGAGTCACGGTCTTTTTGGGAAATCACAGCTGCAGCTGAAAAGGACTCCTGGAACCGGTTGAAGGGACTGCCAGCTCCGTTCAAAGTTTTCTAAGATGAACCTAATCTATTGAATGGAACGCGCTTGAACAGCACCTGCCCGGCACCCAGCGGCCGCGCCGCGAGACTGGTTTTTAGTAAAATATTTATCGAAAAACGCCGTCGAATAGAGTTCGACCGTTGCAAGTATTCAATATCAGATACTTTATATGCATACGGATACCCATACTTTGCGGATAGGATCGCAATTCGAGTTATAAATCGCATTTTTCGCAGCGCGGAGCGCCCTAACCAATATTGGTTAACTACAATTTTAGCGTTGGTAAGCGTCTAACCAAAATTGGTTATCTCAAATATGAGGGGTTCTTGCCTTGCTGTGTTTAGTTTAGTACATGGTATAAAAAAAATAATTTATTTCTCGGATTTTTAGTATGTGTATCTGAAAACTTTTTGTAATGTGTTTCTTTATTCTTAAAAAACTCAGTCAGTAACTTAAAGAGATAGAGGGAGGTTAAGGTGAGGATTCTTAGCCTTTTAAAAATGGATCACTATACTTGCATGTTCTCAACGCGGCAATATAACCTTAAATATAATGATAAATATTTATGCCTATAATATGAGCGGGTTATTGATTTCTCTTCGTGGCTTGCGAGTTATGGACCAGGTTATTGCTGGTGAGATGACCCACTTAAAGTTATTTTTTTTTTATTTTAGTACTTTAAGGAAATTTACTTAGTTGGTAGTTTCGTGATAATAAATCACAAAGAGGCAATTGAATAACTATTTTTGAAGATGGCTTTAAATCAAAATTCAACTTAGTTTCGAAATCTAACTGAACCCCTATTTATCTTAGTTCAAAATAGCCAAATGAAAAGGGCAGCTACATAGGTAACGACAGTATTACTACTGCGGAAACATTCGAAATGAATCTGCTGGCGCGAGAACGATCAATCAGAGACACGTCGTCGACTGGCTCACTGCAGTATGGATATCTATCCATAGTTGTGTAGATAATTCGCCTATCCATCAGTCGAGATTGAGACAAACGAACTGCGCAAGGAATGTATCATCGCGGAAAACTGAGACATTCCTTAATTGAATGTAGCAAGGTTATAGAGGGGAACGAAAAGGGCAGAAACCGATTGAGTAAGGTACTTTGATTTTTCTGCGTGTTGCTGGTGACGCAGCAGCATTAGCAGCAGCCGTGATATCAAATACACAAATCAAACCAGTTCAGAAAATATTATTGTGTTATATCGACCTACAAGCACAGACATTGTACATTTATTTATTTCCTTTTAATTTAACATGTTTTTTTTATTTCTTGTTTGGGGCTTTTCTACGGTCTTTATGAGCCTTGTAACACTGTGACCATTGCTGATCTATTGTGTTCGCCACCGACTATAGTTCTGCGCTAAGCTTCGTGTCATTTAAGAACTGCAACAGGCTTTTGGCGCCGATTGTTGTACCTCCTCAAATTGGAGGTACGTAGTAAGGTTCATAAGTTTCCGGCCCCGCTCACTTCGGATGCTTGAAACCACTTCTGACTTCTCTGCTATCGGATGATGCACCATCTGCTGTTATTGTGTACAGCCCCTCACTTATTCATTTTCAGCAGTTTTGTTTTACCTTGATTCGAAACAGACATGTCGACAGATTTTTGAAAATACTTAAAACCAATTTAAGATAAAAGTAAAAAAATGGCTCATTTACGAAGTAGGTCGTACAAAGACTGAAAATGAATTGCTTCATACAATAATTTAAAATATGTGTGTGTGTGTGTATTATTATATATGTATGTATATATGTTTGTATGTGTATATGTGTATATATGTATGTTACTAACCCTTTATCATATATATTTGTATTAATATGTTTACTATTTTATGCCATTTTATTTTTTTATTTTCTTTTTTTCAGTTATTTTCTTACATTTTATTTCTTTATTCATTATCTTAGTGTTAGTATTGAATGTAGTCTATTAGTCAGTACTACTCAAACGTCAGTACTACTCAAAAAACAAAGGCTATATATTTCGTATGCCCAGATACAGGCTGTTCGGTCTAGTTGGGCATTCGTCTAGAATGATCGTATGGGATGTATTCATTTTCTTATTACTTATATAAATAATTACAAATCATATCTGTACGATCTCACTTTTAACTCTATACCATGTTGTAACAAATAACTAAATAAATAAATAAACCTATCTATTTACATACTATAATTACCTATGACAGAATCATTAGCGTCTTGGTATTACTGTAAGGCTAAATTAGTCTTATGAATATATAAATAAATAATGAATATATTTTTTATGTGAAATCCAATAAACAAGGCCACCACTTATCGCAACGAATAACCACCTTTTTATATCAATGTTTTTTGCCTAATTATCTTAAAATTATTACGTAATTAACACACGTAATTAATATACCCGCGCGTTGGTCTGTGATTCAAAACACACACGACAAAACACAATTTGTGTTTCTCTTTTATGGCCCACAAACGGACCAGGAAGGAAAGCATGTGTAGGTACGCGCTAAAAAGAATGAGATGAAGACGGAAATATCCTTTTTAAGCCACTTTGAGACGATTAATACCATGTCAAGGTAAAAGTTTGGCTGTGTGTATTCCTGGGAGCTAATGGGCTCTGTTGTAGTTTGGCCTCTAAGACCCAGTTATATGGTCGGTCAAACGCACGGGTCAACACTCATCTGGCGGCCCCCATGCAGAAGCGAGAGCCAGGATAAGACGCTGGCCTGCGGCCCAGTTTCCCCTAAGAGTCAACCTTCGGGCACTCTTGGATGGTATGCGCACCATGCAGCGTCAGCCAATCGATTGTGCATTCCAACCGACAACCGGGGGAGTCTGGAAACTGTACTAGTAGTAGAGTTGTCAACTATAACGGGCGAACCCGTCATCTCAGGAAGTTTTAACGAAATAATCGTTCTATCTTCCGTGAAGTGAGCGCAGAAGACTTAAGGCAAAACAATCCACCGTCAAGCTTCGCCACATGCCCGTAAGAGGCCAACACCTTATTCGCGAGATAGCAAGGAATGTTACCCAGCGGACATACACTCACGCCCTTACTTCCAGTTGCCACCAGAAACTGTACTGTCTCCTATAGAGCGGGGGGTAGTTGTTAACCTTAAGGCAAATGCCCTTGAAACGACCAATCGGCTACTTGATACCGGGTGAACAGCCGGGCAAAGGATTCCGTGGTCCGCGATATATTCGATAGACACCGTATCACTGCTACGCAAGGGAGAGGACGAGCAAATGACCTCGAACCTGTAACGAGTCGGGAGACCAGAGTAATCTAGTTGCAACTGAAAAGCGAGTGTCAGCCCGCTGGCTGATTAACCTGGTGATCTCGAGGTAAGGCGTTGGCTTCTTACGGGCGAGTGGCGTAACTAGACAGTGGTCTGTTTTCGTTTCAAGTTTTCTACGCTCAACTCACGGGAGATTAAATATCGTTAAAACTTCCTGAGGTGACAGGTTCGCTAGTTGTAGTTGACAGCTCTAGTTGTGGACAAAATCTGCGAGACTTATAATATTGCACTAGACGTAAACATGTGTCCCATGGTAATTTTCTACAACCCGATGTATTTAGCGGGTCTATATCATACATTATATACCTGCAAAACAATTACAATAACAAAGTCAACCGTTAAACCTTTCTGGAATCTTTGTACTACGTCGTCATAAATTCAATTTCTCATCATTCACATCAAAATGTTATTTTCCTAACAAGGAAACCTAACCTAACCTAAAAAGGAAACGAATGAACACTGTGCCTCATGAGCATCGTCATTTATCACTTACTTCGAATTCGTTTATAGAGATATCTCACCGCCATATTAGGGCGAGCACATACATAGATAGAGCAACAAGTAAATATATTAACAATAATAAAAACACCACTGCCGTTAGAGAAAGTGAACTATTTGTATTATGGTTTTCTTATGCAAGTTTGTGGTATATGTTTTTTTCTATAGAAATGGATTTATATTTACTGTTTTTTTCTTTTAATTTTATTTCAAACCAGTTGATAGGAATTCCTACACTTGGTTATGTCAAAACTAACAAAAATAACAAGTATAATATTTAAATAAATACCTAAGTGAGTCGACCATTGCAGATTGCTATCAATATGAATGCCTAAAAATTTCGTATGATCAACATTTTCTAATACTTTATCACCATTGCTAATACTGAAGATATTGTTTTGGGACGGTCGAAGAGAGAAATTTATGGAGTTTGATTTAGATGCATTAAGAGACAATTGATTTAATTGGAACCAAGTACCAAGTTTTTCCATGATAACATCAATTCGCTTAAATAGTTGTTCATGATTTGCATTGCTAAAAATTAGTGAGGTATCATCTGCGTAAAGTACAATTTCATCGTTATCAGATAACACGCAATCTGGTATATCATTGATGGATACAAGAAAAAGAAAGGGTCCCAGAATGAAACCTTGCGGTACCCCTTTAGTATTTTTTTGGTGATCGCTCAAGCTGTTTTGGACTTTAGTGACTTGCGTCCATCCTTGTAGGTAGGATTGTATTAGGCTTAGAACTTTATCTCTAATGCCGTAGTGCTCGAGCTTCTGAAGCAAAATAAGGTAATCGACGCAATCAAAGGCCTTGGATAGGTCACAAAAAATGCCACAAGTTTTATTCGACTTATCGAAGCTAGATAATAGCTTTTTCAACAGACCTGCAATCGCATTGATGGATAGTGACTTGCGGAACCCAAATTGCTTTGGCGTAAGGATGTTGTGTTGAATGTACTAAACTAGACCTTTGATGCTAAACATTTCATGCTAAACACGATAAATTTATGTTAATTTATTGACATTTGTACATTTGGACAACTACTCACTCGATTTTTGGACTGTTAAGGTACATTTTATATAATTTATTTTGCTAAATTATTATTCGAAAAACTTCTATACCTTACTGGCCCTTCAGTTATTATTTCTGACGGCCGCGAAGAAGAAGTAAGAAAAACAATAAACTGTAAAAGTAAGGCATAATATTTGAAAAAAACCTAAATCATGCTAGAAATTATTAATAAACAATATAATCTATTGAAGTTAAACTTCAACAGAGACGACGGTTACAAACTCTCTTCTACGTGGAACCCTCTTCTTAAAATGTTCCCGCCGCCGAACATCGAACGCAAGGACGTAAGACTGAGATTTTGATAAGAGCTAAGAGCTTTGACTAAGATTGATATAAGAGCGTGGATTTTCAAAATTCGCACCCTCCGAGCCCGGCCCCTCACCACCGTTATAACATATGCAGTGGCGGCAGCGGTATGCGGCCTACCCGCGGAACAACGGATTGACAGCTCTTTCAGTCTACCCTGGACAACGGCGGCTGCAACGTCACCGAAACATCGGGTGCTACAAATTTCACGCGGTAAATTCGTTTTCTATCCTATTTATAATGTCAAACAATCGCGATAGTCTTCGATTTTAGTCTACAGTGTAGTTTTGCTAACTCGCCCGTTAGAAGCCAACGCTTTACCGCGAGACACTGGGAAGTGACAACAATGATCAAATGGTATTTTTGTTATCGCTGATTCAATTATTGGGTTTTTATTGTCAATCAGTCTGTGAGGGACCACCCCTCACAAGACTCCAAGTTGTTCGGTGTGAGGTGGTGGTATTAACTTACGAGTGATCTCCGTAATGAAAGGCGGTTTTGAATGAAATAGAAGGAATTTTTTGATCGAAGGATTGAATAACGCTTGCCGAATTAACGAGTGCCAGGATTACTTTATGGATACGCGAGGGTTGCGCGACGGAGGTTATGTAGGAATAGTGGTTGAGGATCCCTTCACAGTCACCAGGACTGGGAAAGGTAAGGAAAGGAAACTAAGGAGCCGGATCCGTTGAGCGACCTCGTAAGAGGGGTACCGGATATTATGTCGTCGCAACCTTGGGTGAAGGTGATCACTCGGGGAATGATAATTTGGTTGCTTTTTCGCCGGTTTATATATGCCGTGAAATGATTCAATCCGAAAATATTCCGAGTAAAAGTATTGTTTCATCGTGCTGATTCATAGCTACACGAGTCAAAATAATAGCTGAATTGTGTCTGTGGCTTTCACTGGAAATCGATGCATTTGTTGATCGTATGTAATGGACTTAACCCGTTGAGTATGAGTCAACCAAATCTGGTTGCGAAACAATTATCCGTTGAGTACGAGTCGACCAAATCTGGTCACGCGTTTTTTTCACTTCTTTGACGTTCTCATATTTATTCATAATTATCTAATTGTTTTACAAAATGATATTTCAATATTCTATATTCGAAATTTCAATGCAATCATTGTGCAGTTGTTCTTTTTATGATTGGTCTAGTAGTTTCGTAGTTATAGTACTTTAAGTCGAGCGCCGTCAATGTCGCCGAAAATCCTGCAGATGCATCCATGAAAATACCCATTTACTCCAAGGGTTAAGGTCCATTACAAGTCCTTTAAAAAAACATTCATTATCAATGTTATTATAGATGGCCAAAAAAATTGCTATTAGTTTGGCCGTCAACGCTATCAGCGCCACTTACATTTCGCCGCTGAGCTTAGCGATCTAATACAATATATAATCAATGATACGACGCTTACATTATTTTACTGGCAATTCTTTGTTTTCCTTGGTGACTATATAGTAGAATTATAAACATTGGGTTCGATTGCGTTTCTTCGTGAACTAAAATCGGAAATTAGTTCGTGTGAACGAGACAGTGCAATACGCTAATGCGGAATGTGAAATGAACGTTTGTCACTTTTTTGCATTAAAACTGCCGAACAAAGATAAAGCATCTGAATCCAAAACCGCACGAAAAGTGTTCTAATTTATTCGGACGAGTACAAGTTCGACAGGTAGGTTTTATAGACGATCGTTCGTTTTATATTCCGCTCTAACGTATTCCTCTAACTCGTTCGATTTTACTAATTTCAGTTTTAATTCACAAAGAAACGAAATCGGATCCATTGTCCCATAAAAAGAGTTCCGATTTTTTGAAATCGGAATTTGAGAAACTAAAGCTTATTTCTATTTTCTGTATTTATAGTTGTTAATTATAATCGTTAATATAATTGATCACTATCTGTTGTCGTTTCCGGCAATAAGTATTTTTTAAGCAATAGGCAAGGTCATAAGTGTAAAAGGTCTATTTTTTACCATTGCTTAATGTTTTGCGGAGCACGAAATAATAGCTGAATACCCAAATATTTATTTATGATTATTTAAATTTAAATTACTTACGCCAACAAAGGAATGAAAAATTTACAAAAACGCAATTTTTATTACCACAATATTATGTGTAATATATTTAATTTAGCTATAAAAATACCAGTGCGATGTTTGAAGACTATTCAAAAAATGTATTAATTATATTTTGTTAAATTATTATACATCAGTTCCTGTCCATCAGTGGATTTTCAGCATCAGTTCCTCTGTAATATGGAGAAAAGCTCTCCGAACGAGGAACAGTCGAGAGTTTGTCTCTTTACTATTTCAGTCACGTTTCCTTCCCATTTTAAGTCTTTGATGACTATTACGTCAAGATAATTTTGTGATTTCACAGCACAAAGCTAGTCTTTTCCAGATAGTATGGCTGCTGAGCGTTCTTTTTTTCAATATGAAGAACAACACATTTTTCAGCATTCAGAGTTAGAAGCTGTGCGGTCGTCTCAGTGCAGATCATATAGGTGTGTCCTGAAAACCAGTATAAGAGATAACCTAAGGATACCCCTAATTTGCAGTATTTGTAATTTTATTACATAGTTTTTGTCTATTTACAGTTTCAATTTTAAATTTTGTGTGTTTTTTGTCTATTTTTTTTTGTATCAACAGCTCCAAATTAAATATTTTTCAATTTTTAAGTAGAAGCAAAGTAATAACTTTCATTATAATTTAAGAGTATCCTACTACTATTATAAACGCGAAAGTTTGTAAGAATGTATGTATGAATGTTTGTTACTCTTTCACGCAAAAACTACTGAATGTTTTTTTTTTTTATATGTTACCTCCATATATTAAAGACATTAAAAATACTTAAAGGGTGCCCTCCTAAAGAATCACATCGTATAATCAACATAAATGATATATTTAAACTACAAAACAAATAATGTCAACATTTAAAATAAAACAACCCCAAAATCATTTATAAGTGCCTCAATCATGTCATGGCAAAATTTAGAACGGGTTATTATAATTAAATGCGTATACAATTTTTGTGTCTCTGCTGTGGACCGTTGAGGAGTTCCTTCATTGAAAGCCAACCCTGGGTGCCACAGTCCCGCCTTAGTGAAACTTAGCACGGGCTGTTGTAATTGAATGCATATACAAAATTTCGTGTCTGTGCTGTTAACCACTAAGGAGTCTCGTCGTCGGGAGCCAACCCTGGGTGCAGCAGCCATGCCATGATGAACCTTAGAATGGGCTATCATAACTGAATGCGTATACAAAATTTCGTGTCTGTACTGTTGACCGTTGAGGAGCTCCCTCGTCGCGAGCCAACCCTGGGTGAATCAGGTCATGCTTACCATAAAAAATGCTTTGTCATCGAAACTAAATACATATATAAATATTAAACTTCATATGATAATATTCGAGGAGTTCCCTCAATTCCTCATGGATCCCATCATCAATACAGGATTTTGATAAAAAAATGGAACCAATCTGGAAGTATGTATATCCTTTCAAATAAAAAAAAAACGTTTTTTTTATAGTGAAATATTGTATAAAAATCTATGAGCACGATGCGCTAGGTAGCGGTAGGTAAAATATCGCTAATATTGTTAATTTGCGATATTTAACCTACTGCTAAATGGCGCAGCGTGCTCAACGATTCTCAAAATTTTCTTGAAGAGGTAAGATTTACAAATTTGACAAAAAACAATAAACATAGGTAATACAACTATAACTTCGTGGTATTGATTCATCCACTATAACGATATCACTAATTAATAACTCTTCCCATTTATTCATATTATATTATTTTTATTAATATAATGGTATACCAAGCAACGATTTTTTTTGTAAATATAACATGACAACCTAAGAAATGTTGGAAAACACGAAGAAATAAAATTAAAATAAAACGCAACATAATGAAACGAGATATTTAAACACGTTGCAAAGAAAATCATTAACACTATTGAGTTTATTAATCACACAAGTAACATTCCTCCAGTGAGTAAAGCGCCTTATTTGTAAATATACTCTTATACTGATGATAATTACATACCAAACGTAGCTTGCTTCGGAATTTTGTTAGATAGTAGTGATGCACACCATTCACTTCAAATTCGGAGAGATTTCTATGAACGTACAACGCTACTTCAATTATATAAATGGACGACAAAGTCATTATGCACAGATCCTTAAACAGAGGTCTTACAGACGTACTATCAAATAGCACACGCGCTATTGAGCGGACGGCACGCTTTTGCATAATGAAGTCTCGCAGCTTGATGGTTGCAATCACCCATAACTCCGCACCGTATATTAGCATCAAATGAACATAATATGCACAATAATAAGGTAGGTTTATGTTAAAACAAGCTGCTCACTCCGGTTTCGCATAGTAACAATTTTAAATTTATTGTTTAGGATGAGGATACACTGTCGTTATGATATATTTAATATTTAGTATATTTCTGGTACATTTCTTTTCATTTGACACTAACCACGATACATTTATGTTAATTTATTGACCTTTAGTTATGTGGATATTTAGACAACTACTTACTTGATATTTGGACAATTAAGGTAGGTACGCTATGACACTCAGAATGAAATAACGATTCCAACAATACTTCACACTCCTAAATCGGTTCAAGCGTTTAGAATTATGGCGGAATGAAAAACGGAAAACATATAAAGAAAAACCCTGAACATATTACACTATTTTTGTTGGGAATGCATAAGTTAACTCATGACACTCGGGATGATATAACGATTCTAACAATACCAAATACTTCTAAATCGTTTCAAGGGTTTAGAAATTATGGTGGAATAAAGAAACGGAAAATATACATACATAAATCCTGAACACATTACAATCCTTATTGTTGGGCAGTCATGGAAATAGTATGGTTCCAATCATCTGACCCATTTATTTTATTTATTATTTTAATCCCTTCCTCGTTCACACCCACATCTTTCTCTCTAGTGGTGTGAAATGTTGGATTGGTAAATTATGTTTATTACATAAAGTAGAAATCCCAAATATATTGAATTTAACTTTACATTTATACCGTTTATTTTCCATTCCGCTCTAGCGTATTGCCCTGTCTCGTTCACCCGCACTAATTTTCGATTTTAGTTTACGAAGAATCGTAATCGAGCCGAATAAATATATTTTTCAAAAAGATAACACGCGTTCACATTAATTTACACAACCGTGTACTGTCAAAAAACCAGCCAGAGGAATCTTACAGAAGTAGGCGTAGCAATGACTATTTTGCTAGTGTAAGAACGGCTTAATATAAACCGCGTTGAGAGATTTCGGTATAAATACGGTAGCGAAGGCTAGTTGGTGCGAGAACATGATTTATTATCCTTAGTGTTGTTGTATACTTCTAACATGGAAGGCAGTAGAATGGAAGATAGTGATTGTGTTGTTGTCAAAATTAACGACGGAGATTTAAAAGGAAAAGTCTATAGAAGTAATGATAATATAGTTAAATACTATAGTTTTACTGGAATACCCTATGCCGCTTCTCCTGTAGGAGAACTACGATTTAAGGTTAGTCCAAATATAGATGAATTTTGTTATGTCTTCAAACCCTTTAACTGCTACAATAAATAGTTCCATCAAACAAGTTTTTAATTTTTAATATATTTATATTAACAAGTAAATAAATTAAAAAGAATAAAAAACACGACTGCCGTTACAGAAAGTGAACTATTGTAATAATGATTATTTTTATTACGGTTTCTTATGCAATATTTGTGGTTTATTTATTTATCCATTTACATATATAAATGAATATTTCCGGAATGTACTTAATCATACCTTTCATTTGACACTTAACATGATATATGTATGTTAATTTACTGACATTTGGACATTTAAACAAGTATTTTTTGACATTTGGACAGTTTAGGTACCCTATGACACTCGGGATGACATAACTATTCTGACAAACTTGCGGTGTCAACTACAACGGGCGAGCCCGTCACCACAGGACGTTTTAACGATTTTCTCTTTCTATCGCCCTGCAGTGAACGTAGAAGACTTTGGACAGAACAAATCCAACGTCCAGCTACGTCACAACCCGCAAGAAGCCAACGCCTTACCGCGAGATAGCCAGTGTTACCTGGCGGGCCGACCCTCGCGCCCTTGCTTCCAATTGGGACCAGATTTCTCCGGTCTCTCGATTGGTTCCGAGTTCGAGGTCGCTTGCGCGGTCCTCTCCCTTACGAAGCGGTGAAACGGTGTGAACCGAATCTATCGCGGACCAAGGCGTCCTTTGCCCGACTCTGAACCGGGATCGGATGGTCATTTCAAGAGAAGTCGCCATAAGGTAGACAACCACCCCCGCTCTATACGAAACAATACAGTTCCCAGACTCCCCCGATTGTCAGTCGGAGAGCACAGTCGATTGGCTTGCGCCGCTCGGTGCGCAGACCGTCCAGGAGCGCCAGAGGTTTGATTCCCAGGGGAGACTGGTTGACCCAGTGTCCTACCCAGGCTCGCACCCCATTCTATTCTGACAATATCACATACTTCTAAATAGGTTCAAGCGTTTAGAAGTTATGGTGGAATAAAAAAATCAAGGTTTTTCATAACGAGTATTACATACCGGATTTTATCCGAGTACAATTGAGTAGTTTTATAATTTTCCAAAATGTTGGAATGTAATAAATTCGTAAGAACCAAAAACGGTTACTTAAAAATCGGTAATATGTTGTGAAGTGTAATAATTAAACACTTTGTATAATTTATTTTACTAAATTAATATTCCAAATATTTCTCATCGTTACTAGGCCTGCCGGATCTATTCGCGATGGCCGCGAAGAAGAAAAACAAAAAAAAAAAAAAAAACGTGTGGCACTCGGGGACTGCCGCGGTAAATCTATTGCATAGCATTTTTAACAACTTATGCAATTATAATTATTTATTTATTTTATTTATTTTATTTTTTCTGATATCAGATAACTGTGCTCTATCGGAAAACGTTAAAATTATTCCGAATCATTTGCGGCTGCGGTAGCAAATGATTCGGAATAATTTAAACGTCTTCCGAGAGAGCGCCGCGCACGTATTTTTTATTCGATAAAGCAAAAAAAACGGATTATTCGAAAAAAATCGTATATAAAAAGATAGATAATTAAATTATCTTTAAAATGGTGCAGGTTTCATAATAATACGCCAGATAGTATTTGCGTAGTAGTCGTTTTTGTGTTCGGTTAGACCTAATTTCACAAATTAATTAGACTATGTAATATAAACAAAATTTAAAATATTCAAAGCTAAGAATATTAGGAAAATGTTCTTGTTTAACATATATTTTTTTCGAATCGTAAGCAGTCCTCGTTTAGACGTAATTATCAGTTTAAAATCATTAATTTTCGTTAAGAAATTTCTTCATTCGGTCGCCGCGCTGGCCTAGGCCCGCGATAAAAGCTATGCAATAGCTTAAAAACTAAACTGTCAAATCAAGTTCAAGTGTTTAGATGTAAATCGGTTCAAGTGTTTAGAAGTTATGGTGAAGGAAAAGAAACGGTAAAAACATACATGGTAAACGATTACTTCTGAATACGTAACACTCCTTTTGAGCAGTCGCGTAGTCGTGTAAAAAAGACATTTTCCTAACAACTTAAAAATGGCAAATTTATTTATTTATTCGTTACATAAACATTCAAACGCAACAGCACAAAATAAATATAATGTACAATCCAGAAAATACCGCTATATGCTTCTAAATTTAGGCATACATCTGTCTGTGCCCAGGCCAAATTGTGCATAAATTATATGTTAAAGTGCATAAAATTATTCCTAATGTGAATAAAGTGAAACCGAGCCCGCCTTGCTAGGCACTCCTGTGATAAGGCGAGCTCACTTCCTGAGTCTTATTGGAGTGCCACGGTTGTGTCAGTAAAAATAACAAAATAAATTTTATATATATTTAACAATAATTTTAACCGCAGATCATATCAAACATAATGCGATACCGCCATTTTGCCGTTGCGACGGCTGCCGTGCGCATTCCTACGAACTTCGTCTTTATTATTGTAATATTGCCTAGCATAATGAAGATAGGCAAATAATTACGTATCCGACCCGAAGTCTTCACAGATTGATGATTTCAGGTGTTCATAATTGGCGTTATTATATCGAATATGAAATTAATCATCCGGGTATTTTTTTTCCTATAAAAGTAGTTTTCTAAGTATAAATTAACCTAAAAATTACCTAAATATGTACTTTATTTAAATTAAATTATTTTACAAGAGATTAAATAAAGTTTATATTACTATTAGATACATAATTTATATTACAGGAAATTAAATTAAATTTTATTACTTTGTATACCAGAAATTTTGGAAATAAATATATACTCACTCATACATACATACTCAGACACGCTTATTGAGATTATAAATGGCGAGTGCACTTCTAACTCACTCACGTTAATTAAAATGTGTACAAAAATGAAATAAAAATAGGTGATTCAATTACATAAAAAACTTTCCAGGAGGATGTAGGGGTTTACAGACCTATTTCGCTACTGTCATGTTTTTATTTATTTATTGATTTATTTATTCTTCGGACGCTTTTTACATCGCTTCGTTAGTTATTTTAAATTTTGTTGGCAACAGGTCCATTAATTATTTATCCCAGATATATCTTGTGTAATATTTTTAATATTATTTTAATAACTTCAAAGTTTTTATTGATTTTATGTATCAAATGGTGGGTTTTCACAGTGGCATATTACGTCTAATCGCGAGTATTTTAAATTCAATTACATGTAATTAGAATATTTATCATTACACTCTGTAGGACCGTGGTAAGCGGATTTATGTCCTACATAACACATTCTGATTAAAAAATGCAAAATGTGACTTAACACAGGTTACCTCTGGGATACAGAAGTGGCGCGGCTGGGGTAATTTGAGGATTGGGGGGAGGGGGTTTAGGGGGGGCTTGGGGGAATAGGGGGAATGGGTGGTTGAGAGGGGGAGGTTGAAGGGAGGGAGGGGTTTAGAGTGGGGATTAAGGGGGGAGATGTATCTTTTCGGACGGAAATATTCTTCTTCTTCCGATATTCTGCCCCTTCGTAGCCTCCTATCCAGCCTTATTTGGAGTGTTATAATAGATAACCAAGTACTCAGGATGTATAAAGTCTCGATCGGAAATGTTTTTCAACTTCCGATATTCTTCTTCTTGCGTGGGTTCCTCTCCCGCCTCATCTAGAGTGTTTTATAAGATACCCAAGTAATCAGTATGTATAAAGTTTCGGACGGAAGTATTCTTCTTCTTACGATATTCTTTTTCTTCCATGAGTTCCTATCCCGCATTATCCACCGTTCTTTAACTTCGAAGGAGATAGACTAAGTACTCAGGATGCATAAAGTTTCGGTCTAAAATATTCTTCTGATTAATTCTACTGTCGTACAAACGTTTAGGAAAACCAGTTGACCACTTTTGGGTACTATTATAGATATAATTGATCACTTTTAATCGTCATGTCCGCAACTTCGTGTCTTAGGTCAATATGCAGTCATTACGGATCAAGGTCTATTTTTTACCATTGCTTAACGTTCTGCGTAGTACGACCTGATAGTAATTGCTAAATTACCTTGTGGCTATATGTTAAATATTTATACCTAATTATTATTTATAAATAAATAAATATTAGTTACCAAGGAATGAAAAATTAAAAAAAACCTTTATTACCACATATTTTATGTGTCATATATTTGATGTAGCTATAAAAATAACCATGATGTAATGTTTTAAGTCTAATTTAAAAAATGCTTAATCATATTTTGCAAAACTTTTATATTTAAGGAACGGTACTCCCTAAAGGTCACATCGCGTTTTATGAGAAAATGTATATCTTACGAGAAATATGCAGTAAAACATTGAATAAAAAGAAGGCATGAATAAATAAAATACAAACGGAGCTGCCATGGAATTCACCGACCAGAGTCGGGCCCATCATAATACTATTTATTACACTTCTGGGGGGTGAGCAGTGGATTCCGGACTAACGACGGGCTGTGGTAGGTTTTGGACAGTTGTCTTGAAACATGTGAGCGTCACCTTACCACCCAATCCCTCCCCCTTCGAAGCCATAGAATTTGAGATGCGCAAATCGCGGTTTTAGATATTTTTTTTAGGAATGAGTTGATTATTTTTCTGGAAAGACCAAGATCTTTAAGGAGGTGAAATAGAGATTTAGCTGGCAGGCCACGAGCGCCAACTTCCACCGCGTGAAGGTGAACAGTGAAGCCGTTCCGGGTTACGGCATTTGGGATATCATGGTATTTTAATCCATTAAATCGTTTTTATTTAAGCCATTAAAATCGATGGTAAAGGTCCAACAGTTCAATATCACCGGTAGTATTAAATATTGTCCAAAATTACACTTATCCACAATTACTTTAGGCCTATTTACAGTACAAAAGGGTCACGCTGTAATCCATCAGATAGCGGGCTGTAAAAATTTGGCTCAGGTGTCTAAAATACTTTCGGTCTGTAGACGTGTCATCAAAAAAGAAAATTAAAAAAGTCATTTAAAATAAAAAAAAATAAAATTATAGCGCCATCTACTGGATCTCCGCGCGGTCGCACAAAAAGGTCGAGGTCGTATTTGTTTTATTTTAATGACTTTTTTGAATTTTCTTTTTTGATGACACTTCTACAGACCGAGAGCTTTAGACACCTCAACTAAATGTTTACACCTAGCCGTTCTCTCAATATGGCCGTTACATGAAGAAAAAAACACGATTCAAATTAATACGAGTATATAAATATGTATGTATATAGTAAAGAAAAGAATTCATTTTTTTTATATTATCCTTGAACCCTTTTATCCTGAGATTAAGAAAATATTACTTTATGTGCGGCGGGTAGTTTTTGTGCTGAAAAGATGCGATTGTTCATTTTACATGCCGAAGTACAATACAGAAGTATCCATTTTGAGCCCCCTCTGAAACGATTGAGACAATTTCCAAATTAAAGTCTGAATTTGTGTATGTCTGTATGTGTGCCTGTCTATCTGTTTGTATTACTCCACTATAGTGTCTATTGGGTATCCGAGGTGGTCATTAGTTCCCCCAATGTTGTTTATTCTTCAATATTGATCGATGTTCCTCTGACTCGTTTATTATTTCTTCTCGCGATATACAGGATCGACACGGATTTTCTCTTATGCTAACGCCGTATATAATGATCTACTCGTAAGGCGGCGTAATGACGAAGTGTTGTTTTAATGACAATTGTATGGGCTTATATACAAATTTAGCGTGTGAACGGTTTACAAATGTGTTCCCATGATTAATGTCTAGATCGAGTACAATGAAAATGTCACGTATGTCACGTAATGTGTCGCTAAAAATGGTATGCGAATGATTCTGGCAAACACCTATGAGATCATCATTTTGCTACTTTTCAAATGCATATTTAATTCAAATGATATTCTTATATCTGCTACATGTCCAAACGCTTTAACCGATTGAGCTGAAAATGTCAAGCAAGCATCGTTTGATCATGGAAAGTTTAATAGATTATGGTCGAAATCGGTGAAATAGGGGGCGCCCTTAGGATATTTCATTATCCAAATAATTGATTTAGAGACATGAAATTTGGTATATGTCTTGTATATGGTAGATGCCTTGTTGTGCCGAAATGAAATTGTTAAATTTTCCTTGAAATATCTCAACTACATTAATAATATTTAAATTCCGCCATACAATTTAATTAAATATTAACACCATCTTTTGACGCTTGGCCCAATCTCGCCATTAGCAGATAACTGAACCGCGTCGCCCGAAGCGATTGCAACGAAACTCAACCGGGTTCGTCCGCCAGCCGAAGAGGGCGCTAATAATTATATTTATTAAATTGATATTCGGATAAAATCAGTCCTTGTCTACTTCCCGGAAAAGTATTGGGGTGATACAACCGTATTTTTTTTTAAATTACTTATGTTACAGACAGTATTTTAAAGATTTAAAAATTTCAGCATTTTTTTATTCAGCTATTGATTTCATAAATTAACGAACATTTTTTAAATTTCAGGAACCCCAGCCACCACCAAAATGGACAGCTGTAAAAGACGTATCGATAAACAAAAATGATTACTTTACTCAACTAGACGTACAAACTAACAAATTAATCGGGGAAGAAGAACTGCTTCTCAATGTATTCACGCCAGCTCTTCCTAGTAAAGATGTGGAGAAAATTCCGGTGATGGTTTACATCCACGAGGGCGCACATTTCTGGGGAAGTGGCGCTAAGAAACTCCATGGTCCCGACGTGCTGGTGGAGAAAAACATCGTTTATGTCACTATTAATTATAGATTAGGAATGTTTGGATTTATGTGTTTGGATATGGAGGATTGTGCTGGTAATATGGGATCAAAGGATCAGGTTTTAGCACTCAAGTGGGTACAGAATAATATCAAATACTTTAATGGAGATGCTAAGAATGTTACTATTTTTGGATATAGCTCGGGAGCAGCGTTTGTCAATCTACATTTACTGTCTCCAATGTCTAAAGGATTATTTAAAAAAGCTATTATTCAATCTGGTACAACGATCAGTGGTTGGAGTATTTGTAGGAATCCAATCGAATGTGCTTTAAAAGTAGCTAAATTCATGGGATTTGATTCCAATAAATATGATGATTTATTGAATTTCTTGAAAAAATCAGATGCCAAAAGTATAGTAGAAGCTACGATTAAAGCATTAGGTGACCAAACAACATTTAACCTACCGTTCTGTACAGTAATAGAGAAACAATTCGATAAAGTTACGAATTTCTTAACAGACGAACCCATAGAAATAATAAAAAATGGACTATATGATACAGTACCTACGATGATAGGCTGCTCTGAGAGAGAAGGACTTTTCATACAATCTTTTTTTGGCGCTTTGTTAGACTCAATCAAGGCAGTGGACAACGGCGGCATAGTAAACATGATATGCAATACTGACCAAAAACAAAAAGATGCTCTACGCATATACATCAAACAAAGTTATAATGGAAGCGAAGAGGAAAAAGAAACCCAATTCATCGGCGATGCCGTTATGAGTGCCAGTTGCTACAAACTCGCGAAATTACTAGCCGTCCTCAATCGACAGGTGTACGTCTATCATTTTTCATACATGGGAGATTTGAATTATTTGAAACATTTTGGAAAACTGGATAAACCGCTGAAAAGAGCTACGCATCTGGATGATTTGGGATACTTGATGTCAGCTGATTTTCTTCCGAAATTTACAAACGACGATGATAGTTTAATACGGGAGAGGATGGCATTGATGTGGACTAACTTCGCTAAGTATGGGTAAGTTGAAAAAAAAAATATACCTAACCCTGCAGCTGTAACGAAGGGGTACAAACCCCCCAAGCGCAGTGTAAGGTTTAATTTTTTCATGTTTTTCATTTATATCTAAGTTTTTATTATTTTATAATACGATTTGTACAACATGTTTTATATTCAAGATTAAAAAAAAATGTTTTAGATCAATTGGCTTCAATTTATTTTGCCCTTAAACACAAAGTTGGTTGGTTCTTATGTTACAGCTGGTTTTTATGTTACAGGTCTTTATGTTACCCCACGTTACAGCTGAAGTAGTAAATGCCCACGCTATAGCTGCAGGGTTAAAAGAAGAGTTTTCGTTATCCCAAACGTACTCGACCTCAGAGAAAGAAACCGCTCTTGTGAAATTTATTTATTTATTTATTTAAGAATTAATTACTATAAAACATTGATTAGCTTACAAAAATAACAGGAACCGAATGGCAAAACCTTAACCTTTTGCTTATTTGTTTCTGTCACCCAACTGGGACTAGCCCGTTCTAGGGTGGACAGGACTTCAATATTACAATCAAGTTTGCTTGATTGCTTGGTTGCCTACAAATGTACAAGTTTTAGTAAAAAGCTAATGGCACTAAATTGCCCTAAAATGTGGTCTTCAGAATAAAATAAAAAATAACATTAAAAAAAATATATTAAAAATATATAATAAATAAAATGCAATTCCATTATTAAATCGGCAATAAATATAATATAAAATTCGATTAAATAATATAAATAAAGTTATATGTGAGAAAAGAAAGAAACAGTCATTTATTTAATATTATGTTAAGTAATATAAGATTGAATATAAAAATACCTAGTCTAAAAGTATAATTCATTGTCGAAGTCAAATATTTTTTGGTAGTTAGTTCAATGTTAAAATTATATTGCTGATTCTGGTTATCCAGCCACTAGGAACCAAATATTTGTTTTGTAAATCTCTTGATGAAAAGCCTAAAATGAAATGAATAATTTTATAAATAACAGTCATGGGAAGAAATGGTATGAATGTTTTATGCGGTATGACTGTTTGATCCAGAGTTTGCCTACCTGGTATCCCAGAACTTAACGAGTTCTAAATCGCCAATTACCAAAGACCAGATATTAAATTGGTTTTATGAAGTAAAATATTATTAAATAAAAAATAACTGCATGGATGACGCTATGCCTCTATTTAAAACATTTGCCGATAAAACATCCATTTGCCATTTGCCGATAAAATAGCATTTTTCTAGAATCTCAAGCATGTGATTCCAGAAACATACCACATCATGTATAATTCAGACGTTTTTTAGCATTTCCAGTTATTGGTTCTTTAATATGCCAGCTATTGGATTTTCAACTTTTTTTGTGGCGGTTTTATATATGTAAATTTTAACCTTTTGCAAATAATAATGGAAAAATATTAATTATTTTTATTTATTATATTTCATGTATTATCAATCTCAAGAAACATAAAATCGTCCGTTGATTTAATACAATCAGATTGAATGTAAGTGTCATTAACCCTTGGAGTAGGTAAATGGGTATTTTCATGGATGCATCTGTCTCTTTTGCAGGATTTTCGGCGACATCGACTTAAAGTACTATAACTACGAAACTACTACACGAATCATAAAAAGAACAACTGCACAATGATTGCATTGAAATTTCGAATTTAGAATATTGAAATATCATTTTGTAAAACAATTAGATAATTATGAATAAATATGAGAACGTCAAAGAAGTGAAAAAAACGCGTGACCAGATTTGGTCGACTCGTACTCAACGGATAATTGTATCGCGACCAGATTTGGTTGACTCATACTCAACGGGTTAAACAATTCACATGTCATTTATTTTTACTCAAATTTTGTATTCATCTAATACAAAATTTTTAATCTATATACGAATAACACCTACATATTGATATATAATGCAATGTAATGTCCACTATATTACAAGGCAAGCTCAATGAAGCGACATGCCACAATGGTATTGATAAATACACAACTCTTGCTATGGGTTTATAGTCTTCTATCTATGTATAGTGTATTTTAGGCTTTTTTTTATAAATTTCCTGAAATAAATAATTATAAAAGAAAAATGCATTGCACTAGCCAGAAAACGGGGATGTTAGAAACCGTCATCAGAAAACGTATATATTTTAATTAAATTAAATATTTAGTTTCCTTTATTTGTGTTAAAATCCTGAAATTTATTTATGAATACTTTATTTTTTGTTATATTTCAGAAATCCCATACCGAAAGCAACAGAAATACTTCCAATGAAATGGCCACCAATGACTAAGAGCGACTACATTGTGATGAATATTGATAAAAACATGGAGGTGCTGATGAATCCATTCGAAAAACGACGGTCACTGTTTGAACATTTGTATAACGTGTATAATTTTGGGACTGTTAAGAAATAGGTTATTTTGAGTCCAATTAAAAATCTGTAGTAAATAGGTTTAAGAAGCTAAATCTAAGATTTGGGTAATATGATATAAGGATAGCTTTCGATTGGGAGAAAAAAATATTTTGTTTTTGTGAAAGAAGGTAGGCGATAGAATTGATTATATAGCTTATTAGATTGCTCAACGTTGTACTACGATTTGGCAGCTAGGATTTTACTATGAAACGCAACGTATAGATGGCAAATTTCAAATATTAATTAATTATCTTTCATTATGTTCAATATGGTAGCGATCATTGTATAACAGCATGGCGGCGCAATAGCGACGGGCGGTTTAGGCATCGCTCTAAGCACTTTTATACGTTATAAAATAATAATATAACTAGCTGAAACCCATCAAAATCGACGGTCACTTTATTGAGAGTAAGTTTTCAAAAATAAACTGAATATACTTCTTATTTATAGACCTATAATATTTGTTTGGATTAATTTCTTTAGATTAATTTCTATGATCAGTAATGTCACCAAGGTCTTGGAGAAAACGGACCGCAACAATTGAATATCGACGCGTACGCTATATGACGTGTGACAGAAAGTAAACAAATAGTTACGCGCCAATTCAGCTAACTTTAGCATCTATTCGCTAGATGGCGGTGAGATGATTGAAATCTTTGAAATTGGTTTTTGACTATATTGAGTAAAAGAATCGGTTATCTCACCTATAGACTTTCCCGGCAATCGGACAATCCCCCTCGCGTGCCAAACCCCCTAAATCCCCAACCTCCGGGGTACCAATCCTCAATCCCTCCCCTACACCACCCCCCCCTCGACTTCCTCCGCCCGCTCCCCCCAACCTTCCCCCAAACCTCACTCTCTCTTACTCTCTACCCCTTCTCCCCCTAACAACCCTCTTCCTACCCCCTTTCTAACTCCGCCCAACCCTCCCTCTCCCTCTCTACTCCTTCTTCCTGCCCCAACCCCCCCTCCCTCTGCCTACCCTCCTAACTACCCTTTTGATAACCCCCATCTTTTGACAACATACCTACTGAGAGCTTTTCTACCATTTTTTCGAAACCTCAACCAAATTTTTACACTTAGCCGTTCTCTCAATTTGGCGGTTACAGGCAAAACACGTTTAATTTCTTGTTTTTTCTTTTGATGACTTTTTCACTTTTCTCTTTTGACATATCTAGCTAATATATCGATGAATGCGTTGCATTCTTACAATCCGCACTCGTCGCCGACTGTCTGTTTCAATCAGGACAACCTCTTTCCTGATGGGATATCACGCTCAAAATACTTTCATAAGTCTTTGGCTGCTGGCCGAAAAAGTTTTGTGGTGGTGGACAAATATGATTTTTTATTTACTGAGAACCAATCAATTGGGATTTTTTAATATTTTTTTTTTAAACAAAAAAAATATAAAGTCTTGTGGGTATGGCTCATATGTTATGCAGCATTAAAATTGGTAATGTCGCTGAAAGCTAGGCTCTGTATAATAAATTACAACCGCTGTCAGCGAACCACCTCCCCGTTCCGGGGAGTTAGTAAACCCACCCTCTTGTGCGCCACCAAAGCAATCCCTCCTGAGGCGTTAACCACTTAGAAGAGGCGACGAGAGGTTTCTCACTGTAATCTCGGACACGGAAGCATTGCCCGTACCGTCGCTCCTCGCGTCGACGCAATCTTAACGGTACCAGGGTCGGGGGACCAACATACACATGCTCGTCTCAAATGAAAGTGAAAAATACCTTTATTGTACTAACAAAAATAATTACATGGGTAAAGAAAACTTAAATTATATTTTAACTTAGTACAAACGGCGGTCTTATCGTTTCGTGATTTCTTACAGCCAACCGTGTAATATTAAATAAAAGTATCAATACAGCTCAGATACATAAACATATACACATAAATACACATAAATATACATCCAAATATACATACATACATAAAAAATATAATTTTTAATATATTATATGTATATTATAATAATAAATACATAGAAACTACAGATAAATAATAAAAAAAATAACTGCTTATATAAAATGATAGATATTACAAAGTTCTTATGCTTCTATCCAGTCAACAACCCAACAAAAGGGGGAAGGGGGGAGGGGATAGGGGGAGGGTTGGTTCTTAGTTGATATTTTGAGGGAAAAAATGTTTTTTCAATAACGCCTAGAAATAGGGCAACGATGTTGCATGACGAATGTCATGCGGAAGCTGGTTCCAAAGTCGAGCAGAATGGACGCTAAATGAGTTAGTGAAAAAAGAAGACTGATGTAGTGGAATTGCTATGGTTTTGTCCTGACTTGACCTGAGTGGAACACCATGACTTCCTAACGGGAGAAAGAGGTCTTTAAGGTAAGGAGGTGCTATGGGACTATTTAGGACTTTATAAAGGAGTGAGAGGGCATGCATTGAAAGTGTATTGAGCGATTGCTTTGACTTTAGAAACATGGAGTTATAAAATTAACCCCAGTTGGGCAGTGTCGACTACAACGTGCAAACCCGTCACCCCAGGCTGGTATAACTAGAGTTGTCAACTACAACGGGCGAACCCGTCACCTCAGGAAGTTTTAACGGTTAGTCGTTCTATTTCCCTGGAGTGAGCGCAGAAGACTTGAACAAAACAGTCCACCGTCAAGCTCCGCCACATACCCGTAAGAGGCCAACGCCTTAACAGCGAGATAGCCAGGAGTGTTACCCAGCGGGCTTACACTCACGCCCTTACTTCCAATTGCGACCAGATTACTCAGGTCTCGCGATTGGTTACGAGTTCGAGGTCGCTTGCGCGGTCCTCTCCCTTACGAAGCGGTTAAACGGTGTATACCGAATCTATCGCGGACCACGGCATCCTTTGCCCGGCTGTTCACCCAGGATCGAGTAGCCGATGATCGTTTCAAGAGCAGTCGCCGTAAGGTCCGCAACCACCCCCGCTCTATAGGAAACAGTACTGCTTCCAGACTCTCCCGACTGTTAGTCAGAGTGCGCAATCGATTGGCTTACGCCGCACGGTGGGCAGACCGTCCAGAAGCACCAGAACGTTGATTCCTAGGGGAAACTAACCCTAAGGCCAGATTCTTACCCAGGCTCGCACTTCATGCGTGGAGGCCGTCGGATGGGTGTTGACCCGTGAGTGTGACCAACCCTGAACAGAATGGGTCTTCGTGGCCAACTCAGCAAGGGCCCCTTAGCTCCCCAGGCTGGTATAACGATATGTGATCGTTTTTCTGCCGTGGGATGAGCGTAGAATATTTTAAGACGGTAGGTACAAACCAACCTTTTAGTAAAGTCTTTATCCCGAAAGAGTCCAACGCCTTACGCCGAGGCACTAGGAAGGTAACCCAGTAGGGCTAACCTTACCCCCTGGCTACCAGTTTTGGCAGGATATCTCCGTCCGGAATTAACCTTCAGGATATCTTCTTCCTCCAGACTGGTTACGGGACCGAAGTCGCTTACGCGGCCTCTACTTGCCGTAAATTCAGCAGTGATTCAGTTTGAATCTATCACGGACTAAATGCATCTTTTCCCCGGCTCTGAATTCAGGATCAGGTAGCCTAATGGTAAATACAAGAGTGGTTGACGACAGGTCAACATCCACCCCCGCTGCTTAGGAGACAGTGTATTTCCATACTCTCCAGATTCCTTCAGTAATTAGTCAACCGATTAGCGACACCGAACGGTGTGCAAACCGTCCAGTAGCGCCGGGATGCAATCATAACAGGAGAAACCGATCCACCAGCTTGTGTGGCCTGAGACGCGATAGTCTTACCTAGGTTAGCCTTCCGCACGAGAAGGCTTCTTTATAGAAGCTAAATCGTAAGTTGAGCCGATCCTAGAACAAATGGATCTTGTGACCCAAGCTGCATGAAACCGCTCGCTACTTAATAAACATGTACTAGATGTGCCTGCCAGTATTTATTTTTATGTGATTCCGATGAGTTTGTACACTTATCACTATCACAATTCTGTTGAACGCCCCTCGCATTGTAATGCTAAATTATTATAAATGTCTATTATAGAAAAATGAGAAGCGCTCTAAGAGAACTTGAATTCTTTCAATTTGCCATTCGGTGAATTATTTAATATTCGAGTCTTCTGTTTCGGCGCGGGCATACATTTCCCCGGGACTGCGGCGCAGAGCCGGCGTCGGGCGGGGCGAACTGCGGCGTCAACAGACTGGCTGAGGCGGTATCTTATACTGTTAGCTTTGCATAGCGCGTGCGCCGCGCTAAGTCTCGCGGAGTCACCGAAACCCTCCTCTTAGTTTCCAACACAAATCCCTTAGTAATCCCAGAGCGACATTCGCAGGCAGTCCCACACTCCGACCCAGTGCTCGTTCCGTTTTTAATTCGAAACTTAGTGAGGGACCGCAGGGTGTTTATACCAAATAACATTAAACAGGAGCAGTCATCTATACTAATATTATAAAGAGGTTAAGTTTGTGACGTTGTAGGAAGTAATCTCTGGATCTACTGAACCGATATTGAAAATTCTTTTACCAATAGAAAACCACATTATTTGTGAGTGTCATAGGCTATATATTAATCCGAAAAATGAAAAGACTTTTCCGTGGTAGTCGGATTTGCAAAGTAAATCGGAGAATAAGCGGTCTAACGAAAACGTTTCTAACTAACGCTGCCTTAACGATGAGAGTTATATGATTAAGTTCTAGAGAAAAGTTGTAGAGCTTGATAATGCCTACAAAAAAGTCAGGGACAGCATATGTCTAACTTTTATATTTAAGTTACAAAAAGTAGTATTTTATATTTAAAAAATTATTTAAATTGGTAGGTCATGTTTATTGGTCAAATTATCAACAATTATGAATTCTTATCAAAATAAGTAAATTTATCGTCTGAAGCGTTTAAAGCAAAAGACTTTTCCCTTTTACTGCATAAATAGTTAAAGAGATAATACGACATAGGTATGTAACGGCGACCGTGTCGTAATCTATCTATACTAATATTATAGAGAGGTAGAGTTTGTGAGTTTGTGAGGTTGTAGGAAGTAATCTCTGGGTCTACTAAAACAAACTCTGGGACTACTAAACAAAAGACTTTTCCCTTTTACTGGATATAATTTCCCTTTTACTGCATAAATAGTTAAATAGATAAGACACTCAAAAATAAGACACTCACAAGAAGACACTCACAAATAACGGTAATATAGTCAAATTGGCATGCAAATACATACATACACATGCAGTAAAAATATAACCCTTCTTTTGGCAGTCAGGAAATAAATCATAGCACTCAGTACTAACCGAACCACACTCATAATTTCATCACAGGTAAAAAGTTTCACCGCCCAACGAAGTGGGCACGAGTCAGCTAGTAATTACATATGTAGCTGTGTTCGAGTTTTTATGTACGTACAGACGATAAACGTTACGGAATAGACAACCTTTATTTATATCATTTTACATTTAAAAACGTAGAAAATCAATGATACTGTAAAAAGCCCTTGCGTGTGTGTTGATGACCGTGAACATGCACAGAGAGTTTACCTTTCAATCCTTTATATCTCGATGTTTTTAGAGAGAGAGTAGAGATCCCGGGAACGTAATGTTAATATTTGATCATGTTTATTAGAGGTTACATTTTACATAGACAGAGCGACTTTACCATTTGAGTGTGTGACAAGATTGATTTATTAGGTAACAGTGCACTCTTTTATGTGTAAAATATTTTAACATTAATAGCATATTTCAACGTCAACAATATAATACTGCAAATTATGAAAGACGCATGTGAAAGACGCGTTTTGATCAATTCTTTGAATTATATTTGTCATCAATATACGCAAATGAAATTACATTTTATAACTAAAAGTGATATGACGTCATGCTGTATATACACTTATTTGAATTTGTAGCGCCATCATAGGTACATCAAAAAATTTCATTATTAAAATCTATCGTAATGCAGATACTTAATTTTAAAAAAGTAAAAACAAATAGCAGTTCGAAATTGTGAGCTACTACGGGCGAACCCGTCATCCAAGGAAGGTATAACGATATATAATCATTCTTTCAACCGTGGGGTGAATGTAGAGATATGGAGACAAGACAGTCCCCGGTCTAGCTACGCCAACACGCACGTAAGAGGCCAACGCCTTACCGCGATGCGAGGAAAAGTGAACCCAGCGGCGCGGCCTGCCACTTTTACTTTTACTAACAGATTTTGCCGTATTTCTCCATCCACCCATATGGTAACTGGTCCGAAGTCACTTTCGCGGCCTCTACCTGATGTTAGCTGTAATTCAGTTTGAATTAATGGCCGACCGTGGCGTCCTTTGCACGTCTAATCGGGTGGACAACTGGTCGTTTCAAGAGTAGCTGACAACATGTCAAAACCACCCCCGCTGCTTAGGAAACGTATCAGAGCTTTTCCAGATCCCCGGATATTCTTCGTAACCTCCGGTTATTCAACATCATCTAGGACAAATACCTACAATCAGACCAATATATATATTGAAGCAACAATGGATGACAAACGATATTCTGAAACTTTTGAGCGAAGACTGAATAAGAACAACCCGGCAAGATATAATAAATTATATAAAATCATACGTAACCAGATACGAGAGGCACGTGACTCATTCTACGCAGATAAATAGGACAAAGTAGAAGAACTTTTACGTAAACACGATAATTTCTATCTACATAAGGAAATAAAAGTACTAGCAGGACGTGCTCCTAGTATCTTGTACTGGGCACGGCTCGAGTCTGTGGGAGTACAGACGGATGCTTCGAGACACAGGGATAATGAGGAAAGGAAACCAAAGAGCCGGATTCGTTGACCTAACTCGTGAGAGAGAGTGCCGAATGCCGTCGCAACCTTGGGGGAAGGTGATCACTCGGGGAATGATAATTTGGTTGCTTTTGCGCCAGTTTATATAGGCCGATCAATAATGCAATCCAAAAATATTCCGAGTAAAAGTATTGTTTCATCGTGCTGATTCATAGCTGCACGAGTCAAAATAATAGCTGAATTGTGTCTGTGGCTTTCACTGGAAATCGATGCATTTGTTGATCGCATGTAATGGACTTAAGGTCCGTTACACCTGTATAACAAATTTAAAATTGCCATTACTTTTATTAAACTAATTTTTATTTAAATAATAATTGCTAGTATTATTGCAAAATTATTTTATTTTGAGATATTATACCGTATAGGCGTGTTTAGTGTGTCATCAGAGTTTGCCGCCACTCTACTATAACACGACTCCGCCGTATTGAACATAAGATGAGGTGTGTCATCTACACGTTGCGTTTCGTAGCTGCCAAATCGTAGTGCGACATTGAGCAATCTGATACCCTATATAATAAATAGTGCTACTGTCTCTCTGCGGCATGAAATGGCTACTAGGCATATTCATTAATTGATCCACATGACTGAATACATGTTTGAATACAGCTTGAATATTACATGACTTAATATTAGGAGCGAGGTGTGCTTTGCACTTCACTCCGATCCAGGCCTCTCGCGTCGCTTAAGCAGCGATCTCGCGGTGCCTTCGCTCGTCCTCCGCGGGAGATTGTCTCTTTACGTAAACTCAGCTCGTTACATTTCTCATTAAGGCGCGCGGCGACGGAGGAGATTAACTCGGATGTATACGGAGCCAGTGCTTCGTATTCATCCGACCAAACGGCGGTCTTTGTCCCAACACCCGCCACTATTGTTCTATCGAATAGTTCTGTTATTTGGACAGTACTTATGTGAAATAGTTTATTATATTCATTTAACCATTACACTTTGTTATATAGAGATATCTATGTTTTATCACAAAGAAAAACAAAATTATCCGATACAAAAAAATAGATTTCGAAAAAAAACACAGAATTACAAATATTAATTTTATGACAACTTTTTTTTGCGATGCAGATAAGATTATATTTATGTAGATTTTATCATCCCACTAGATTGTTTATCAGTTCTGGGGTAATAGTATTTAAGACATAGCAACTTCAGTTTTATTTATTTTTTCATTCATTCATTTCGATCGCTCATTCGTTCTTTAAAAAGAAATAGGTTTATATATAAATATATAAATGAATAACTAATATTAAATAAATAAAAGGGAGATATTTAAATTTATAAATAAGGTAATAAATAAATTTACAAATAAATAAACAACTAAATTGACCAATAAATTTAGTAGCCTAAAAAGGTTTCTTACTATGCACATATACAATTGTAAATGTAATTATTTATTATAATATTATAATTTTTTCTTAACATAATTAACCAAATATATTTCCTGTCAATTATCAAGTGACAGATATGTCAAATTTCGCAATTAGTCTTGTTTCGTCAACATTACATATATAGTTAAAATATATATTTTTTGTTCAACTTTTTTTTCCTATTTTAATGTTTGTAATAAATTTTAAGCAGTTTTTGTCCTCGAAAAATACCTCTAAACTACAAGTTGCCTGTGGTGTGTGTCTGTTGCTGGAGCATTTTTTCTGATTTAATTTTACCTTCTTCCAAAACGTGTGAAAAGAAATCTCAAAAGCAATCTATATATAAAAGAAGAAACTGACTGACTGACTGACATATCAGCACACAGCCTAAACCACTGGGATTAGAACTTTGAAACTTTGCACAAGGCTTCCTTTTATAATTTAATCAAGCACCAAGAAGGGATTCGTATTTTGCTAAATCAATATTCCAAATATTTCTCTTCGTTACTAGGCCTATTGGATCTATTCCTGACGGCCGCGAAGAGGAAAAACGAAAAAAAACGAAAGTGTCAAATTATGAATATAAACACTGTAACGTATATTGAGATCTTATACGTATGTTTAGGATAAGATGAGAGAGAAAGTCGAGATTGTGAAAAATGATATAATTTGTTATGTATCAAAATAAGCCGGGACTAGTCGTCGAGTAGAGCAACGGGACCTTAAGAGTTTTACTATAATAAAACTTCCGGGTGCAACTGTATCTGAATTGGGTAGTAAAAAATCAGCTTTAAATCAAACAATAAAATCAAATTAAATAAAAATCAAACAATAAATTGAAAATAGGATAGAAAACGAATTTACCGCGTGAAATTTGTAGCACCCGATGTTTCCTATTATAATTCCCTATTAGATTCCCTATTTATAATGTCACACAACCGCGATAGTCTTCGATTTTATAATAAAATTAAAAATACTAAATTCAAATCATCAAAAGTAAATATATCAACATCAATATCCAAAGTGCAAATATAAAATACTTATCACGACGGTATCACAGGTATGTGTAATTAACCCTAGTATGGTGATTTTGGGGCAAATAAAGGTTTAGAAAGCCTGTCGCGCTAGCGTTCCCCCAATTGAGTGCGCTGCCTGCTCGATATATGCTTTCGCGCCGGTGTTTGAATTCTCCTGCGCAGGCGTTTCCGTAATATTAGACCGCTTTAGTTTCGTATGCCGACGGGGATGGTGGCCAGCAGTCTCCTTTTGTGGAGGCCGGAGAACGTCCTTCTGGATTGAGGCGGAGAGGCAACTGTAACAGCAGGTCTTCTTCTTGCGAAGGTATAGCTCCAACGGGCAGTATCCACGTGTATCCCTTCGGAGATAATATTCCAGAAGAGATCGTATTCCAGAGATCCCTAGAACAGAAACACAACGACATGATTAGAGAAACAACCAAAACGACCGGGCAGACTAGGAACTCCAAGGCCTAGGATCGACTAGGGTTAGAATATTCCAGAGTATATCGTATTCCAGAGATCCCTAGACCAGAAACACAACGACATGATTAGAGAAACAACCAAAACGACCGGGCAGACTAGGAACTCCAAGACCTAGGATAGACCAGGGTTAGAATATTTCAGAGTAGATCGTATTCCAGAGATCCTTAGACCAGAAACATAACGACATGATTAGAGAAACAACCAAAACGACCGGGCAGACTAGGAACTCCAAGGCCTAGGATAGACTAGGGTTAGAATATTCCAGAGTATATCGTATTCCAGAGATCCCTAGACCAGAAACACAACGACATGATTAGAGAAACAACCAAAACGACCGGGCAGACTAGGAACTCCAAGACCTAGGATAGACCAGGGTTAGAATATTTCATAGTAGATCGTATTCCAGAGATCCTTAGACCAGAAACATAACGACATGATTAGAGAAACAACCAAAACGACCGGGCAGACTAGGAACTCCAAGGCCTAGGATAGACTAGGGTTAGAATATTCCAGAGTATATCGTATTCCAGAGATCCCTAGACCAGAAACACAACGACATGATTAGAGAAACAACCAAAACGACCGGGCAGACTAGCAACTCCAAGACCTAGGATAGACCAGGGCTAGAATATTTCAGAGTAGATCGTATTCCAGAGATCCTTAGACCAGAAACATAACGACATGATTAGAGAAACAACCAAAACGACCGGGCAGACTAGGAGCTCCAGGACCTAGGATAGACCAGGGTAGCATCGGGCCGTAGCAGCGGTCGAGGCTTCTCCAGCTCGCACAATTTCCTATTAAACGCGATTAAAAAATCACGAAGATCACTTTCGAACGCCATTATCAAAGACTTACCGGAGAATATCGAACGCTATATACGCTCGACCGGGATCTCTGGTAATAGCTCCAACGTCTCTCCTAATCGTCCTATTGTGGAATGACCGAGAGTCGAATCGAGAGGTATTTACAACTCCGGCAAACCGCCCAACTCCAATATTTCCCTCCAAAACTATGTCGGTATTAAATTATTTATCTTTAACATATTTAATTATATTTACGAAAATACACTTTTCTGCACAATCATTTTTGGCGTTTCATTACGAGTTCTAAATTATGTTTCATTTAATATATGACTATTTCGTGTTTCGAGCGAATCAAAACGATCTCCGAACTAATCAACCAACCTCGGGACGGCTGGCCGAACGCGACCCTGAACGCGCAACTGTCGGATGCAATAGTGTTGTTTATGATGCAGTTGCCGCTTAAGAAGACGGGAAATCCGACTTTTCCACTCTATTTTCGCAGCGAAAAGCCGATGACCGCTACAACACTCACAGCATACCACGGCGATTTATATTAAAGACGCTGCTTTCTCCTTATATGGGAGTAAGGGGTCGCGGCACGTGCCCTTTGATAGTCGGTAGGACAAAGCGATTCTAACAATATGACACACTTCTAAATTGATTAGAGCGTTTAGAAGTTAGGGTGTAATAAAAAAAAAAAAACGTGTGGCACTCGGGGACTGCCGCGGTAAAGCTATTGCATAGCATTTTTAACAACTTATGCAATTATAATTATTTATTTATTTTATTTATTTTATTTTTTCTGATATCAGATAACTGCGCTCTATCGGAAAACGTTGAAATAAATCCGAATCATTTGCGGCTGCTGAAGCAAATGATTCGGAATAATTTAAACGTCTTCCGATAGAGCGCCGCGCACGATTTTTTTATTCGATAAAGCAAAAACAACGGATTATTTGAAAAAATTCGATAGATAAAAAGATAGACAATTAAATTATCTTTAAAATGGTACAGGTTTCATAATAATACGCCAGATAGTATTTGCGTAGTAGTCGTTTTTGTGTTCGGTTAGACCTAATTTCACAAATTAATTACACTATGTAATATAAGGAAAATCTAAAATATTCAAAGCTAAGAATATTAGGAAAATATTCTTGTTTAACATATATTTTTTTCGAATCGTAAGCACTACTCGTTTAGACGTAATTATCAGTTTAAAATCATTAATTTTCGTTAAGAAATTTCTTCATTCGGTCGCCGCGCTGGCCTAGGCCCGCGATAAAAGCTATGCAATAGCTTAAAAATGTATATCTGTATAGATTTACTTCCTTAAAATTTTTATTCTATGATTGTCTACGATTTTAAATGTAAAATGAAATAAAAATAATTAGTGCAACATTCCGTACGGTTTATTTTATTTTATTTTATTCCAACAAAAGAGAAACCAGCGCTCGGGTCTTAAGTTAATAAATAATAATAACAATATTACGGGGGAAATAGTCTCCTGATAATATACAGTTTATGTGCGTGATGTTGTTTAATAATATTTATATATTAGGTTATATAATCATGTTCTCTCGATTTTTGAGTAGGATGAGTGTTTTTATATGTGAGATTATGATGTGTGTTTAATGGGTGTGTGTAAGTAGGTACATCTATGTGTATGTTTTATAGTTGTGTATATATGAGAGTGTGTGATTTTGCACAGGTATGTATCTGTTCAAGCTTTTAAGTCTGGTCTATTACTGCTCTGATAAACTCGTTTTTGCCTATTAAGAATATGTCTAGTTCGTGAAACGATTCATCGTAGGCTTCCATAATTCGATGCAGAGCTGAATTCCTTGCTTATTTGTATGGAGTCTGGGTACAATGAATACCCTTGGGTGACGAGTTCGGCGCGATGGGACATTTAAGGCTACTCTGCTTAGAATTTGTGGGCTGTCGATATGATGCGAAAGTTTACCATCAGTATGTATATAAATACTCGAACGCAGCTAATTATGGCTGTTTCCGTTAATTGTTGGTCTTGGTGTAGACTCTCCTGAGCTAAGTTTCATCTCTCTAAGTTTCGTATTAAAAAAAGATACTAGCGCCGGGGCGAGTGTGGGACTGCCTGCGAATGTCGCTCTGGGATTACTAAGGGATTTGCGTTGGAAACTAAGAGGCGTGCTTCGGTGGCTCCGTGAGACTTAGCGCGGCGCCCGCGCTATGCAAAGCTAACAGTATTAAGATACCGCCTTAGCCAGTCTGTTGACGCCGCCGTCCGCCGCGCTCTCTGCACAGCCCGACGCCGCGCCGCCGAGCCCCGGGGAAATTTATGACCGCGCCGAAACAGAAGACCCGAATATTAAATAATTCACCGAACGGCAAAGTGAAAGAATTCAAGTTTTGGATGCATTGTCGGTCTAAAATTACATTGTGATTTTTTTTGAAGGACTATCTACTATACAAGCTACACTAATAATATCTGAATTCTGCCATATATCTTCTTCTTATATATAAAAATGAATCGCGGCGCGTTAGTCTTGCAAGATCTCGAAAATGACTTGACCGATTTGAATTATATTTTTTTTGTTTTGTTTGCCCTGATTCAGGGGTGGTTTACAAAAAAAAATATTTAGGAAAAATGAAAAGATACAACTGAAAATCGAAAAAATAGAAATTGTTCATTTTGGGGAATGGGAAATGGGAATATGGATGGCGTTCGCAGCGATCCTATTGTTTGACAGTTGCGCCATCCATGACTGTTATTCATTCCGTGCGATTGTGTAAAATTTCAAAAAGTCGAAAAAGTCGAAAAATCTGAGAAAAAAGACAACCTGCTACTCTCTATCCCTAATCACAGCAGTGACTTCTTCTTATTCTCTTTCACCGTGCATGGAGCCCGTCTTTGGAATGCTTTGTCGAAAAATGTGAGAATCGCGCCAAGCATAAAAACTTTTAAAAACAGACTCAGAGAGCATTTGAAATCTTCCACATAAATTCCCTTTCCCCTCCCATTCCCCTCCTTTTTAAACTTTAGCGTCCTTATAGTGTTAGATTATTTTCATGTGGCAAACCTGTGTCCACAAAGAGTAAAGTATATATTTATTTCTATCCTCTTTTATTTAATTTGTCATACTCTTTATATAGATTGAGTTTTGTAGTCTACTCGCAAATAATGTTCATACAATAGTATAGGTTAGCTCAAAAATATTGCCTACAGGCAATAAGCTCGCCTTTTCTTAACCCCTCGCGTACCAGACGGCCCGAAACGTCCAGAATTGATATTTACCGTCGAACCCCAGACGGCCCGAAATGGCCAGGCGAGGCCGACCGCTAATTATGTTAGTACAACTTTGACAAATAATTATGAATAATCTTTATTGCTTTACATAACGACGTTACAAATATCTAATAGCAAATTTCAATAGGAACATAAAACAGGTCTTTTTTAGACGATCGGTGTGACAGTTTCAGAGTAATCGTTTTTTTTATGAAACGCCGGGTTAAGAATAAAGCGTTTTATTATTATTATTATTATTATCTGATAAATGCG
This sequence comes from Micropterix aruncella, assembly GCA_944548615.1. Lineage (NCBI taxonomy): Eukaryota > Metazoa > Arthropoda > Insecta > Lepidoptera > Micropterigidae > Micropterix > Micropterix aruncella. The sequence goes on from OX155972.1 coordinate 19,478,618, forward strand.
CCTTCACTAGATCTTCTTCTTACAGTACTTCCGCATGACGAACACATTTCGCCCAATCTTCTGTCGTTACATTTGCTATAGCCCCATGCACCAATTTTGCAACATCAGCGTTTTTAAAAGTGGTATTTTTTGTTGCTACTTCTTCTTTCACTTAAGCCCATGTGAACTCAATTAGATTGTACTGGCGGGATATGGGGGTGAACGAATTACTTCGTGACACCATTGGTTTGCTAATACATCCAAATGATATGACTTTTCCGTACGATTCTGTTTTACCTGGAAACATAAATGAATTAAATAATTGTTAATTAGTTAATTTAACTATGTAATTCAAATGTGCATGTTTAAAATAACGTTAATCGAAAGTTAATCAATAATTACCTTTTGCAAAAGCTCTGCTTTTGAGGCATAATCTGGAACTACAATCCCATTTTGCCGCAGCCAGTCTTTAGAGTGATAATTGGCATTATCCATAATAATATTAAATGGCTATTATTATGTGTTTCTTTATGGTAAGCCTCATATTTTTTATTTTATTACCTTTTTTTATTTTATAAGCTTCTGGCAAAAAAAAACAAGAACCGCACATCCCTCGTGACAAACTGAAAAATCAAATACAATTAAAACGTGTACGTAAATTTAAAAAAGAAAACAATTAAGAATATACTAAATTACAAAGTATGTACCAGTTAGTCTTCGTCCTTTCCCGATCGTTTTATTAATACCTCCTTCATCGATGGCGTCTACCCAAACTCAATTCCTCAAATGGTTTTGATTAACCCAAGTTTCGTCTAAATATATTCTTGGACGTTTGTCTCCGCTCTTCTTCAAATCATCTAATTTTCTCAAAAAGTGCAGTCGAGCGCAAACAATATCTCGTCTCTCCATCAATCTTTTTCTTCCGTCAGGAGCAGCTTTAAATTTGTATACAAGATCCTTTACAATTGATGCCGTGGAAGTTTTGCTACACAATTTTTTATTTTGTCATTTTTTTTCATTTTAGCCATTATTTTTTCTTTTTGACAACCTCAGTTTTTTTTAACGTAAGATATTCTCCATTTGAATACAATTATGACACAGTACTTTTATCAAAATCGTCCAAATCTGTCACTGGACGAGGCTGACGTACGATTGCACGGGGACTACTTGGCGCACTACTTTTACATTCGTCTCTAATCCTGGCTACAATTCTTAGACTTACGCCGAAAATCATCGCTGCAAGCTCACGTGGTTTATTAAAATAAACGTCTTGAAATTTCTGGGGGTCTTCTTTAATTTCACACAAAACGGTTAACACATTATTAATTTACACGACGAGCTTGTTGATCCACTTCACCACCAATGCTTGTAATGTTATTTTTTAAGCATCCATACTGAATACTAGTGCAAACCGGGCAATATCGATGACTCATTTTAATGGTATGCGCATCCCTAGTGCTTTAGGTACTTACTACGTCCGCCATAAGACCCGTAAGTGCAAGGTAGTACGCAATATGCGCTACTCCGTTCTTACGTTTTATGACCCCGCGTGCCACGAGCGTTCGGACAGACTATAGCTGATAAATTAACCGCACCGCCTGATGCGTCACAACGGAAACGAACCAGGTTCGTCCGCCGACCGAGATAGAATTTTCATTGATTTTTTCCCCTCTGATTCGGTACAACCTGCTCGGGTCGCACGTCTACCTACGGTCAAATGTGTAACGACCATTACGGGTCGCGGTGCTCACCGCTGCGAAAAATGCCATTTATAAATCGAAATGCGGTTCTATGCGCATCTGATGGGTCATACATTGTGGCCAATGCCCTCGATAATAATATCCAGATGAAGTCCATCCTTGGCTACTTGTCGGGAAAGTCTTTTTGCTTACAAAACCGATTTTTATAATTGTGGCGTCATTTTAAAAATTGCGGGTCTGTAGTACAATGGATTTAACTCGTTAACATTTTCGCTATATTCCCTATATCTACGACTTCAAGTGTAAAATAATATAAACAGAATAAATGCAGCATTCGGGCTGTTTGCCGTATGTATGCACATAAATACACGAACCAAGCTGATTATAACTGTTCATGTGTAATGTTGGTCTTGATGTAAACTCGCCTGTGCTGCGTTTCGTTTCGCTATGTTGCGAATTAAAAGCGGGACGAGGGCCGGGGCGAAGAGTGGAACTGCCTGCGAACGTCGCTCTGGGATTACTAAGGGATTTGTGTTGGAAACTAAGAGGCGGGCGTCAGTGGCTCCGTGAGCTTTAGCGCGGCGCCCGCGCTATGCAAAGCTAACAGTATTAAGATACCGCCTTAGCCAGTCTGTTGACGCCCAACGTCTAAAGGGCCCAACGCCGCGCCGCCTAGCGTTGGGAAAATTTATGACCACGCCGAAACAGAAGACCCTAATATTAAATAATTCACGGCCAATGCCTTAACCGCGAGATAACCAGGTGTGTTACCCAGCGGGCTCACACTCACGCCCTTACTTCCGATTGCGACCAGATTACTCCGGTCACTCGATTGGTTACGAGTTCGAGGTCCCTTGCGCGGTCTTCTTCCTTACGAAGCGGTGAAACGATGTATACCGAATCTATCGAGGACCACGGCATCCTTTGCCCGGCTGTTCACCCAGGCTCCGGTAGCCGATGGTCGTTTCAAGAGCAGTTGCCGTTAGGTCCGCAACCACCCCCGCTCTATAGGAAACAGTACTGCTTCTAGACTCCCCCGACTGTTAGTCAGAGTGCACAATCGATTGGCTCATCCCTCACGGTGCGCAGACCGTGCAGGAGCGCCAGAAGGTTGATTCCTAGGGCAAACTAGCCCTAAGGCCAGAGTCCTACCCAGGCTCACACTTCATGCGTGGAGGCCGCCGGTTGGGTGTTGACCTGTGAGTGTGACCAACCCTGAACAGAATGGGTCTTCGTGGCCAACTTAGCAAGGGCCCATTAGCTCCCAACACATAGATTTTTTTTTTTTTAATTTAATAACCATTTTTTACAATACAGCTTAGTATAAAATCCAGCCAAGCCTAAGGCTTACCTGCTGGAGATTATGATAGGGTGACTTTCAGTGCAACTTTAGTGGCCATTTTGACCATTTAATAATATATCTGCTGCATTATCTGCTATATTGATAAGGATTAGTCGGCACAGAAAGCCACCCCCTTGATAATATTTACATAAAAAAATAACGTACTTAATGCTAATAAAATAAAAACATGAATATTATTCGTATCATTCACACTTGTGTTTCACTTTCACTTATTTTAAAGCTAACTATTTTTAATTCTTTTTTTTTGTTTTTTTGTACATTTTTTATTTTTTTTTAAATTTAAAGGAATTTTGTTGAATAAATGAGGGATTAGCCAATTCAATCTTCTTTTGCCATAAAGGTTACGAAAAGGAGGGACGAGTAGCCGTTCATTTTGTATCTGTCTAGTGCTGTGTTTATGTTGGACATAATTTCGGAACTCGTCAGACTCGAAATATTGAACTGTCAGTCTATAAATAAATAATGCATTAGCTGGTAATATGTCACAATACTTGAAAAGTCCTATCTGGTCGTTTCTAAATTTGTTTCGAATCTTGTTTGGAACTATTATTTTTAAAATACGATGTTGTAGAGATGTGATGCGGGATATATAAGTTTTAAATGTGTTGCCGTAGGTTGTGATTCCATAAGCAATAATGGATTCGACCAGGGCAAAATACAGACTTCTCAGCTGATTGTATCTGAGAATGTATTTTAAGTGGTAGATTTTTATAATTATTTGTCTAAGTTTTTGCAAATGTTATTAATGTGCACTTCCCAGTTGAATTTTTTATCAATCGTTAGTCCAAGGTACCTTTCAGCATCGACTTTTTTTATATGCTCACACCGACAGTCCGGTTGTGGATTATGTAGACAGTTATGCGTGTGAAATTTTATTGCAAAGCTACTTCCTCGTTCTCTTGCCTGCGATGACCTGATATGCATAACTTTAGTTTTTTCGGCATTGATTATCAGCCCATTGTTATGGGCCCATTCCTGTATCTTAATGAAATCGTGTTGCAATTTTTGAGAAGCCGTATTAATGTCCGTGTCACACGCAAATAAAGAGGTGTCATCGGTGTAGGTATACATTTGGCAGTCGGAGGTACATTCGCTGATCCCGTTTGTGTACATGATGTACAGTATTGGGCCCCAAATGCTTCCCTGAGCAGTGCCTGATCGTACTATCTCCTCGCTACTAAATTTGTTATTAATTTTAACTACCATGTGTCTGTTGCTTAGGTAGTTTGTTAGCAGTATCGATACATTTCCCCTTATTCCGGTTTCTTCATAGACTTTCGGAAACTGACTGGGTTTTAAGGTATCAAATGCACGAGAAAAGTCTATTAAAAGCATGATCACATGTTTCTTATCATTTAGAGCTGTGTTTACACTATTTGCAAATTTAGATAGCAGCCCAGTAGTGCTTCTGCCTTTTAGAAAGCCGTGTTGATTTTCCGCGATGATGTCGTGATTTTGGAAGTATTTTTGTATTTTATCTCCGATGTACGCTTCGATAACTTTGTCTATAGCGGATAAAATGGATATAGGCCTGTAATTACTACAATGTAGATAGTTTCCCTTCTTGTATATGGGTCTTATTATAGAGGTCTTTAAGGCATCTGGAAATTGTCCCGTCTTTATACAGAGATTAATTAAAGGACTTAGTACTGGACTGATTTCTGTGGTGACGTTTTTAATATCCCTAATCCTGATGTTGTCTTTCCCGGGCGCTTTGTTGCTACTAAAAGATCGCAATATTCGCTCGATGTCCTCTGGTTTACTAGGCGGAATATACAGAGATACGTCGCACGCTTTAGCCATATAATTTTGGACTGGCGTTTGTGTTGCCGCTGCCACCTCGTCCGGAGCCATACCCACTATCGAGGCAGGTTCGCAGTACGGTGCATTTGCTTCCGATTGCGTCCGAGATGATACGACTGTAGGCGAACTGTCGCTCTTCGCGAGCCCCGTAACCATCATATCCAACCCAGTTGGTAATCCGCTACCACTGTTCAGTACTGATCGATTAAAATTGCCGATTTGTAAGATCGTGTTACACGGCGATATGTTATTTACTTCGGAGAAGTGTTTTACGAAGTCATTCGCTATTTCATTTTCCATTTTACTTCGTCCCATATACCGCATTATTGTGTCGTCTATATTTTTAGGTATTTTCCCAAAAGTGTATTAATAATGCGCCAATTTTTTTTTGGGTCATTTTCAGCCTCCGTTATTTTTTGCCTGAAATATTCATTTTTAGCAAATCTGATTTTAGCGGTGATATTATTGCGGAGGTATTTGTATTGGTTTTTTAGGCATACATTTTTTGGTGAGTTTTTGCATTTCCTGAAGAGTGTATCGCGCTCCCCTATGAGCCTTACAATCTCAAGATTAATCCATGGTTTTTGTATTCGTTTTGATTTAGGTTTATTCTTATGTATTTTACTCCTATCATATATTTGTGTAAATGTACATCTAATAGCATCATAAAGAGCTGCAGAAGTGGTACAGTGGTTTGCTAGTGAATTCCAGTTTGTCTCTTGCAGTAGTTTTGAGACCATTTGCTCGTCTAATGATATATTTTGCGCAGAGTGTATGTTTTTATTAAAATGAATATCCTGCAGAATCTCTAGGCACGTAATAAAAATAATACTCGATTGTTATCAGTGTCTGATTATTAAGACATTAGATCAGCCACTCTTTCACAACAATACCTACTAATTATCCAGCCGCCGCTGATTTCATCGTAAAATTGTATATAAATTAATATTAATAATAATAATAATAAACTCTTTATTTGCACTTAACTCGTATACAAAAAGGCGAGCTTATTGCCACATAGCAATGTCTTACAACTAACCTAAACACAGTGGTACATGCGCGCATTGTGAAAATAAAGATTATTACGTAACATACAGACAAGTGGAAGAATTTAAAACTAATAATGCCCGAGGAGAGGAAATTGGGAGAGGAACAGGAGAGAAAGGGAAGAACTGGTTACTTCTTAGAAAGGTAGTAATCCTTAAGGTGAGTCTTAAACGATGGTAAAGAAGGAGAGTTTCGTATATTTGCTGGGAGATCGTTCCAGAGTCTTGCACCATGGACACAGAAAGAATAGGAATAGAAATCACTATTGTGACTCGGAATTTTTAATAAACTGTCAGAGGCTGACCGAAGTACGAGACAGTGGGAACTTAGTGGTTCAAAAGCTCGTGGAGATAGGATGGTGTTAATTGGGAGAGTACACGATATAGGAGAGCAAGTACATGAACATTTCTTCTTTGGCGTACTGGTAACCAATGTAACTGTGCCCTATAGTCGGACACGTGATCATACTTACGTAGACCGAAGATGAATCGTATGCATACATTTTGCAAACGTTCAAGTTTGTTGAGCAGTTCCTCTGATAAATCGAGATAAGCCACATCTGCATAGTCAAGGAAAGGTAAGAGGAGAGACTATGCAAGAGATTTTTTGTGTCCATAGGAAGAAATCTTCTGAGTGTTTGCAGAGGGTGAAAACTAGCAAATATTTTACGACTTACCTCGTCCACGTGTGGTTGCCAGGACAAAATTAAATGTTCATCGATAATTAGACCAAGATCTTTTACTTTTTGCGACAATGGTATGGTGATATCGTTCAGTTTTAAAAGCGGAAGGGATTTTACATTTACTCTGAAGAGCAATTTACGAGTACCTCCAATGAGTATAGCCTGGGATTTCAAAGGGTTAATTAGTAGACCCATCAGCGCACACCATTCACAAATGGCCTGAAGATCAGAGTTCATGATGGCGATCGAGGCATTGATGTTTTCGGGAGAGAAATGATTATATATTGGATAATATATCATTGATTATATATTTGATTATAATCTATTATGATAATATATTATTTTATATATATTTATTGATGATAATAATATATTATTTGATTATATATTTGATTTTACTATAATATTAATGAAATTAGCAATTATATTAGCAAGTAATTATTTCAATAAACCAAAGAACAATCCTCACAGACGCCACTTTTATTATTAGCATGGAAATGCTGCTGTCATCCCATCGTATCGTGACAAAGGCACAGTTTATGAAAACGGATGAGCCTAGTCGTAGACAGATGCTTTGTTTCACATGATCATTACCACTGGTGCCCACCGACGACTCTGTTATTTTGCGCGCGGACAAAGGGCGTCAGCTGCGTTATTAATTAAAAAAGTTACGAGAACAGGGCAGAGACAATCATAGAGTAGTTACGCGTAGCTTATAGTGGGTGCACAAAACTAGAAACATGCAATAAGGGAGATTGTTTATCTAGAATCTCAACAAGTGAGTGATTTAAAATCATTAAATCTGCTGATAATGAGATAGAAAAACCTGATCCAAGTATACTTAACGGGGACTCAGTGGGGACTCACTGAAATAGTTGCGGTCCATGGACCGCAATGTGTAGCGCAACAATTTGCTTCGCGGTGTCTATATTATGTATAACTCAATGAGCCAAGTCATTGAGTTATACGTATACATCAATGAGCCAAGTACAAAAAATATATTTTTTAGATAATTGTTCGAATTTTAAATATTACGAATATGTTGTAACGAGGTACTATTTCTTACGAAATAAAACAAAAGAAACGAACCGATGACTATTCTTTTTATTTGATAACGAGCATATACGACAGAATATAGATGGAATTAACACCTTTATATGAGGGACTGCATATAAGAATTGAATCATAATCACCCGGAAGAGCCGTTCTCGCGCCAATAGCAAGCGACCTCTGGTCTATTTCGACAAGAATAATGAAGAGCAGTATTGTCCCGGTGGCCGAACATCTGTCTTCTTTATTCAATAAATGTATTGGCTCTGGAATTTTCCCAACTAAAATGAAGATGGCAAAAGTGATTCCTATCCATAAAAAGGGACCCCGGGAAAACATAAACAACTACACGGCCAATATCACTTTTGCCATCTTTTAGCAAGATATTTGAAAAATTAATTCTTCAGAGGCTAAGTACCTTTTTTGCCGAACACAACATCCTTACGCCAAAGCAATTTGGGTTCCGCAAGTCACTATCCACCATAGATGCAATTGCAGGCCTGATGGAAAAACTATTATCTAGCATCGATAAGTCGAATAAAACTTGTGGCATTTTTTGTGACCTATCCAAGGCCTTTGATTGCGTCGATCACCTTATTTTGCTTCAGAAGCTCGAGCACTACGGCATTAGAGATACATTTCTAAGCCTAATACAATCCTACCTACAAGGACGGACGCAAGTCACTAAAGTCCAAAACAGCTTGAGCGATCACCAAAAAATTACTAAAGGGGTACCGCAAGGCTCCATTCTGGGACCCTTTCTTTTTCTTGTATGCATCAATGATATACCAGATTGCGTGTTATCTGATAACGATGAAATTGTACTGTACGCAGATGATACCTCACTAATTTTCAGCGATGCAAATCGTGAACAACTAGTTAAGCGAATTGACGTAACCATGGAAACACTTGGTACTTGGTTCCAATTAAATCAATTGTCTCTTAATGCATCTAAATCAAACTCCATTAATTTCTCTCTTCGGCCGTCCCAAAATAATATCTTCAGTATTAGCTATGGTGATAAAGTATTAGAAAATGTTGATCATACGAAATTTCTAGGCATTCACATTGATAGCAATCTGCAATGGTCGACTCACCTAGAAAAACAGAGCAAAAAAGTAAGTAGCGCCACATTTGCCATAAAAAAAATCAAATTGTTATGTGGCTTTGAAGCTTCCAAATCTGTCTACTTTGCCTATTTCCATTCCCTGTTAAGTTATGGCCTCATGTTCTGGGGAATGGCGGCGAATGTTATAAGGATCTTTCGCTTACAAAAACGAGCGATTAGAAATCTGTTCTCAATATCTTCGCTAACATCTTGCAAGCAGTACTTCATCGAATCAGGTATCATGACTTTGTACGCCGCGTATATATACCAAAACATCATGTATATGAGAAAAAATATCGAGACTAAATCAACTAACTCAAATATTCATTCGCATAATACGCGAAATAAAGAAGACTTGCGTCATTTTAAGGTGCGTCTGAGTAAGGTTCAGAATAGCTTTCTCTGCCAATCTTACTTATTCTACAACAAACTTCCATTACACATCAGGGGCCTTGGGGAGGTTCACTTTAAGAAAAAGGTACAGGGTATTTTGACTAAAAACCCCATTTATAGCATTGAGCACTTACTTGATTATTATTCCTTATTCTTTCTATTATTGACTATTTTACAATTGCGTTTTATACTATTGGCTATTGACAACAATCATTATTACTGATTTGTTTGTATTTGTGTTTTTTCTTTAAAATATCTTCCCGTATGATAATTTGGGAAATTATCCAATATTTATTTGATTATTTAGTACTTAGGATTAAATAGAAAATTAGATAGAAAATTTTACGAAAAAACTTAAGAATTTTGATTGAAAATATTGGAAAATGTTGTTCCTCTACATATATAACCTAGAAAATCTGCGCTTGGATGTTCAACGTTCATACCTTGCAATACTGACGTTCATATGTTATACCTTAATAGGTATTTATTTAAATATTATACTTGTTATTTTTATTACTTTTGACTTCACCAAGTGTAGGAACTCCTATCAACTGGTTTGAAATAAAAATAAATAAAATAAATAAATATCATACGCAACCCGACTGAGCAAACCGGTAAATATTTAATGAGCGACGTATTCCAGGAGGCAAGGAGGAGTTAGATAAAGTTAAGAGAATAGGGTAGAAAAACAAGCATACAGTCGTTTCCTATAGCTTATAGTCGATACACAAAATCAAAAACTTGTAATAAGAGAGATTTTTTATCTAGAAGCATGACAAGTGAAAGATTCAGAATCATTTAATCCGCCAAAATGATGGCGTTACTATTTATGTCTAGCTGTATATTATTACTTAGAGAACTTATCGCTAAATGATCAATGAAATTTGTAAATCAATTAGGAATAATCTCAGCGCAAGGTCGCAGACAAGATGAGTGAGCGACAGTGATTGAAAAAAAAACTATAGAAAAACCTGAAGAATCAAGTCCAAAAAGAAAATCAAGTCTTTTTTTCTTAATTTTTATTTTCTTTTTTTACTAGAACTCGAGCTTTTTTCCTAAGACCGTATGATTCTCATCGCTTTGCCGTTTTTCTTGTACATACAAATTTAAATACGGTTTCAATCGTTATAATAAACTTTATACAATTCTTTAAATATTATAATTTTATTATTGTAATTATTCTGGTAATTATTAAAATGATTAATTCTGGAATCGTTATATGCTATTATAATGAGCTGTACATTGTATATATTAATCCTGCTGTCAGAGAAATAAAAAAAAAAACCAAAATAGCCAGTGACTAATTTCATCTGAATATAAATTTCGATAGACTCGGCGTTAATATTTGAGTAATATGTATGGCGGAATTAAAATATTGTTAGTGTAGTTTGAATTGAATGGATAATTATTGACTGTAAGATATCACTATAGCGACGAGTCCGCCATTTGTGCAAAAAGTGTACTTTTCAACTCTTGCCATCATCGCCGGCATGCCAAATTTCAGTTCAATCGGATGAAGCGTTTGAGTGCTATCATATAGATACACACATACATACAGACACACAGACATACTTCAATCTGGAAATGGTATTAATTGGATCAGTGGTGCTCAAAATAGATCAAATCAAATTTATTGTCTTCAAAAACTTTTACATATTTGTTTAGACACAATACTTTATACTGCTGCTTAATGTTAAAATAACTTCAAAATGGATACTAAATGTTTCTCAAAAGAGTCACCACACAATTGATAATAGTTGTATGAGAGACTTAAAACTACAGTTTGAGTTATCATGAAATATAATATTAATTGGTTTTACAAATAAGAAATACAATTGATTATCGGAAGCAATTTGTAGTAATAATAATAATATTATAATCAATAAAATGGTAAAAATGTCAAGTTGTATAAATAAAATCAAGATGGAATTTGACAGTTATCTAATTATAATTCGTTGATATTATACAATTCTCTCTCAATAAGATAGCCTATTAATTTCGATTTAAACTGGGCTATTTTCCCGTTTCTACATATAATTTTAATATTTTTAGTCAGTTTATTGTAACACACCATTCCAAAGTAATTTGGATCCCTTTTAAATAATTCCACAGATAGACAGGGTAGTGTTAAATTGTGCTTACCTCTGGTGAAATGAGAGTGAATTTATTTTTGGGTTTTAAACTTTCGTATATTTTTAAAAATTAACGTTATGCATTCAAATACATAGTGATGGTAGCGTGAGAATACTAAGATTTTTGGAGTGGCTACGACATGATTCAGTATGGTTAAGGTTGATTAAAATTCGGATATTTCCGACTTCATCTCGAATTGGTTTTTTTAGCGCATTTGCAATACTTTTCTTACTCGTTGGTTGGCGATCTCTATTTATTTATTAATCCCAAGAAAGATATCAGATACATAGGTGTGACAGCAGATTTGAGATGGAATCGAATTATCCCAGAAATACTACATTATAACATAATGTAATATCAAGGATTATATCCCATATAGTTACAGTGATAAGTCAACTTGGCATACTCTCGGCCCTGAAAATTGCCTGGCGCTCGGCGCAATTTATTGGTGTACTTAAATTTCTCGATTGTGATTTCCACCATTCCTTTTACTAGCAGAGACACGCCCACCATAGATGCAGGCGTAATGCGTATTCTGTACACGAAGCGAAATCTGCACACGACTTTGAAACTCTTCACTGTAACTTCTAGCTTGGATGACACTTGTGAGTCGTCCTCTACAACGGCGAAGCTGGTATAATGATACCCCAGGATGGTATAATGATTATAAACTGTCTTTTATTTGTGATTTGTGATTATTATCTGACTTTTATATGTGATTAATTTATTTTAATATAATTATTTCTACAGGTGCTATTATAAAATGTACCTATGTATCTAACTTTTTAGTTTAATTTAGTAACTGTATAACTTTTATTATTTAAAAAGTGTTAGTCGTATGATTAAGTTGTTAGAAAACCGCTTACTACGAACCCCTGAAGTCGTTAATCACTAGACAATCAGTTCAGTTGCGTTCAATACGAAACTATCTGCCTACCTGCATTATGGATAGCAATATTTACAGTGAAACGAGCGGAACTCATATAAATACGATGCGAGAGTCACCTCTATACAGTGGCGGCGCCAGACCACACTTGGACGTCGTCGAAATTAGGTTCGCGAGGCCCTTTTTTATTTCCCAGTCAAAAAGAAAACTTTAGATTACATGAGCCGAATGATAGTGAAACTAATGTTTGAGTAAACGAGTTTTATTGCTAATCAAATGATGTTAAAAATTACACAAATAGAAATTAAAATAGACGAACTTTTCGGCTTTTGGCCTCACTGAACTTTTTCAGGTTATGTCATAGCTAATACTAGCCGCTATTTCAGCTTCCATTGATAGAATTGATAACGCAGATAGTCTCTCTTGGGTCATCGTGCTTCTCAAGTAGGTCTTAATCAATTTTAACTTTGAGAAGCTTCTCTCAGCGGAAGCTTTTGCGAGGTCCCCTCAGGTGCGAGGCCGTCGGCGGTCGCCGACGTCGCCGACGCCTAGCGCCGCCACTGCCTCTATACCGCAAAAGAGGGAATTCGCGCTTGTAGATTTTATTCTGCGATTTAGACAATTGTTTAATATACTGAAAAAGGGAATTAAAAAAAATAAAAAAGTAATAATAACAATAGTCATAATAATAATATTAAAAATGATTATAAATTAAAATTAAAATAAGCTAAAAAAAATATCTTATATCTTTCCTTGACATAATCGTGGCACTCTAGTGTGACTCCCGAAGTGAGCTCGCCTTAACACAGGGGTGCCTAGCAAGGCGGGCTCGGCTGCTCTTTGCTTAGCACAATTGAAAGGTAATCATTTGCGTTTAATGTATGCGCTATGTAACCTGGGCTCAGACAGATGTGTATATAACTTTAAAAGCATACAACGGCATTGTCTAAATTGTCATTTCATTTTCTGTTGTGCTCATGCATTTGAATGTATATGTATATGTAAATTTAAAAAATGGATTTTATTTATATTTTAGGCGATTGCAATGGTTCCGGTCTCAATAGACAAAATTAATGTGGTTTATTCAATCAGGTTATTCATCAACTGCATATTTTTCTGCAAATTCTATTCATGAACTGCATAGCATCAATATCCATCAACTGCTTTTTATTTTTTATTTTTAATCGTTGATTTAAAAATAATATTTTTCACCGTCGGTTATGATATACTGGATCGTGTAAAATATTATTAATCATTTATTTTTGTTCGATTTCTTGAATTTAAATTTTCAAGGAATTGTTCGATTTCAGAATTGTCATCTATCTTGACAACGGTTTACAATCATTAGTTAACGCATCTACTTGTAGAAATACCTACCTATAGGAGTAGAATTAATTTGTATTGTATTGTATTGTGTAATATTTTATGGTTTGGAAATTCCCTCTTCGTATCGATGATAGTGAGTACGGAGTCGGGGAGTCCCCATTCGCGCGGATCGCATACAATCTCTTATCTCTTGCCAAGCGCTGCGAGCGACGCTGCGACGTCGCCGACGCGATAGAGATTTATCTGCTCATTCGGCAATATAAAACTACCCGCGAAATACGAGTAGCGCCAGACGACCCACGACGACGCGGACGACTTAACAAATAAGAAGGAGACCGCCGCCCGTTGCGCCGTACGACCAGCAGGCAGCACCCGACAGACAATGACAGATTCAACTGTAAAGAGTTTAAAAAGTACGAAGACTTTCTTTGTGTTCGATTTTTTAAACTGTAGCGTCGTGGAGCATTGTATAATACTAATATATTTAGAAAGATATTACTAGCACAGATTGAGTATATCCGCATGTGATCTATTCAGTATTCAGTATTCAATTTATTTATTCAGAATATACAATAAAAGCATGAATTATGAATTAAAGCTAATTATCGCATATTAGAATTCGTCAGTTTAAATGTAGATATAAAACGATTAAAGCATAAATATTAATTCGACAATAGCGTTGACTAAAATCGGCTTTACACGGCAGACAAATAAAATTTAAAAAAAAATAGAGCTGAATCCATGTACATGAGTATACATATAAAATAGATAATTATTATAAGAATATTAATAGTCATCAAGCACTTTATACAAAAAATAATCACACAATAGGTAGTATCAAAACAAAATTGGAAAAAACAACGTATGTATATGATCGGGTATGTTACATTACACATTGTAGTCTACATATTAAATATAAGAACTAAAATGAGGTACCTGAAAGTTACATATTCATGTTATTCCCATTTGAAGGAATTGGCATGCTCAAAAAAATCACCCAGCTTATAGAAAGCATGTGTGGATTGTAGCTTTTGTTTAATAAATCTTTTAAACACCTTTGTTTCCATCTTTCTTGTGGAGAGTGGTAGCTGGTTAAAGAGCTTATAGCTCAAATATCCAAAGGACTTTTGTGTCTGTGTAAGGCGTACTTTAGGCAGGATAACGTCATCACGTCTGCGTGTATTGTGGGAGTGCATATCCCCGTTTACCTTTTGTTCGTTAATATTTGATTTAGCATATAGTAGACATTGTAAAATATATTGAGACGTAAAAGTTAGTATTTTGTACTTAAGAAAATATGGCTCGCAGTGCGTGTCACGGGATACTCCTGCAATTGCTCTTAGTACACTTTACTGTAAAATGAAAACCCTAGAACTGTCTGTGGCATTCCCCTATTCAATAACCACGACTTTAATATTTTTATTGAATACTAAATTGAATTGTAAAATATTTATTTGCAGCTGTTGGTATAAAAAACATATACAAAAAAAAAACAAGAACACACAGATTAAAAATTAAAACTGTAAATAGACAAAGACTGAAATAAAGCTACAAACGCTGCAAATTAGGGTTATCCTCAGGATATCTCTAATCGTGGTTTTTAGGACACACCTATTAATTATTGGTACAGATATGATTTTAAAATAAAATAACCAAATCAAATAAATCTTAAAATAAAAAATCCAAATAATCATAATCGAATAAATACACAAATCGAATAATCAAAATCAAAATATTTAACATCAAATGATATTAAAAGAAAATAACGTAATTACATAAATTTTAAAATCTACATATAATAAATCAAAAATAATCAAAATCAAAATATTTAACATCAAATAATCACGTTACAAATTAAGAAATAAACGAAGACAATAGTAATAATCCAATTAGCAAATAGTTATTTTAAAATAAAATCAAATTATGACATCTAAATATCTTCCTTTAATAATAAACTTTTAAAGTGGTCCTTAAATACTGCAATTGATTTCGATCGCAAAGCCATTTCCAACCGATTCCATACAACCGCAGAATAATACGAAAAGCTGCACTGGAAATGTGTAGTTTTGTGTTTGGGTATTGTAGCAAGTTGTTCACGTGCCCGTGTTGAATGGACATGCCGGTTTCGGGACCACATCATAATCGAGTAAAGATATCGCGGCTGTTTATTGCGTACTACCTTGAGTACAAGGGTCGCAAGATGGAGCTGCCTTCTTTTACCCATATTCAACATGGAAGCTTTCGCCAGGAATGGTGACACATGATGACGTGGAGGAATCCTAAAGCAAAATCTTGCGCAGGCATTTTGCAATCTCTGAAGTCTCCGCTCAGTCTTCCTATATAGACAGGGGACGTACACACAGTCGCCATAGTCCAGTATAGACAATATAAGGGCATTTACAAGTAGTATTCTGATTCTGACGCTGAGGTACTCCCGAATTCTGTATAAGGCCTTTAGACGTGAGAAACCCTACCCAACGCTTTTGCTGACATGTTCCTCAAATCGTAGTTTTCCATCAAATAGAATACCCAGATTTTTAGCCGTAGTGACCAGTAGTATTGGCAAACTGCCCACCATTATAGGAAGAGAGCCATAGTTGGCAATTTTAGTCCTGCCCTGTTTCGACCCAATAATCATAAAACATGACTTCGAAGGGTTGATTTGTAAGCCATGTTTATTGGACCAAGCGGATAACCTTCCAAGATCGGCATTGATTAGGCTGACTGCTGAAAATGGACAAGTCGTGTCTATGGGATGCATTAATTGAGAGTCGTCGGCATATAGATGATAGCGACAGTTTTGAGAATTTGTAGCTATGTCAGAAGTATATAGTGCAAATAAGACTGGGCCCAGTATCGATTCCTGTGGTACGCCTGTTTTAACTTCACGAAGAGTGGAAGTCGATTGACGGCCAGATACATCTTTCAAAATTACTTTTTGAAAACGCTCTGACAGATAACTACGTATCAATTCGCATGCTAACCCAGAAAAGCCTAGATGTAAAAGTTTTGCCACCAGAAGAGACTGATCCAGAGAATCAAAAGCCTTGCTGTAATCTAAAAGTATGAGGGCAGTTGCTTTGCCTTTATCCATGTTGGATAGACATAAATTAGTGACGTGCGCCAGCGCAGTAGAGGTGCTATGATTGCGTCAATCATACGATTGCGTGCTGTCAAACAATACGATCGCCGCGATAGCCATCTAGAAAGTGGCCAATGTTCCCAAAATTACCAATTTCGTTTTTTTTTCGATTTTCAGTTGTTTCTTTGAGTTTTTCCTAAATATTTTTTTTTTGTAAACTACCCCTGAATCAAGCCAAACAAAATAAAAGAAAAATAATTCAAATCGGTCGAGTCATTTCCGAGATCCTGCGAGACTAACGCACGACGATTCATTTTTATATATAAGATAGATAGATAGATATTGTAATTTCAATGTTTTTGGCTAAATAACTTTACACGTCACGGAGAGCTAAAGAATGAGCGTGTAAATTGTTGGCTGGCGGAGGCACTGACAGTAATGACAAATTTATGACAGATTTTGAGCAGCGAAAAGGAAGATCATGTGAGTGAGCGCACTCATGTTAGTGGTACTGAGCAAGAAGCAAGTGACGTCAGTAACAGCGAAGACAATTGGCCCGATTGTGTTTCTCCGTGAACTAAAATAGGAACTTAGTTCAATCGAACGAGACAGAGCTATACATTAAAACGAAATATGAAATTAACTGTTGTCGATTTTCCCACAACAAAACTACCTGTCGAACTTATAAATGCGCGAATAAGTTCGAAATCATTTCGTGCGGTCTTAGATTTAGCTGATTTATTTTCAGTGGGTAGTTTTCATCCGTAAAAGTAACAACCGTTCATTTCACAGTCCACTCTGACCTACTGCTCTGTCTCGTTCACACGAACTAATTTCCGATTTTAGTTCAAGAGAAATGCAATTGAGGCCAATGTACCATTATCTGAGTAGCGAAATACAACTCGGGGCGTAATGTTATCAGACGAAGTTGTCGGTATCCACTTAATTTTATTTTGGTAAAGATGGAACGAAGTGGTTCAAAAATCAACCTCAACAACGCATTCAATTATGACAGCCCGTTCTATGTTTTACCATGACATGGCTGCTGCATTCAGGGTTGGCTCCCGACAAAGGAACTCCTCAACGGTCAACAGCACAGACACGAAATTTTGTATATGCATTCAATTACGACAGCGCGTTCTAAGTTTCATCAAGACAGGACTGCGGCACCCAGTGTTGGCTTTTAACGATGGAACTCCTCAACGGCCAAGAGCATAGACATGTAACGGACCGTAAGTCCACTACATACGATCAACGAATGCATCGATTTCCAGTGAAATCCACTGACACAATTCAGCTATTATTTTGACTCGTGCAGCTATGAATCAACACGATGAAACAATACTTTTACTCAGAATATTTCAAATTGCATCATTGCAAGGCATATAATATAAACCGGCCAAAAAGCAACCAAAGCATTCATTCACTAATTCAGTCATTCGGCCCGCGAGTCACTACATCCGCGATTACATACCGTGTTCGGCAAGCGTTATAACTGGCAATATTCAATCGATTCAATCAATAAATATCTTCTGCTTCATCAAAGACGCCTTTAAATACGGAGATAACTCGTAAGTTGACACCACCACCTCACATCGAATAATTTGGAGTCTTGTGAGGGGTGGTCCCTCACAGACTCGATTCTTTGTATACGAATTCAATTATGATAGCCCGTTCTAAGTTTCACTATAACACGGCTGCTGCACTTATTTAAAAAATGTCATCATTTTTTTTTTTCTATTATTTAATTTTGCACTGTTGCCCTTTCTTTAGTTTTAGTTTCAATTAGGTACTGTTTGTTATGTATTTAGCATGAATGCTGGATTCATTATGACGAATTGAAAATGACTATAATTTCAATAACGTCCTACTATAATAATTGAATATACATAACCAGTAGGTACATCGATAGACATTAGACTTCAAATTGACCTTATTAGCTCTGGTAGCGTTCACGATTACTTAAGTAGCATACAAGTGGCCTTACATGCCAAACAAAGAGGCAGTGAGCTTCTATAGATAAGGCTATTCTGCCTCCATTGACGCGTTAACTGACGTAATTGCACGTGGCGTACACGTGCAGATCAGCCTAATAGCGTGGTTTGAGTACATAACAATGTATTTATACGTGTATAGAGAGAAACAACAGTTTTAAGGTCATAGAGTTTGATGTCCTAGAGAAGAATTATTCATACAAGTTAGTATCTACGATAAATATTACTGTAACAAGTAAATATATTAACCCTTGGAGTAAATGGGTATTTTCATGGAATCATCTGTCACTTTTGCAGGATTTTCGGCGACATCGACGGCGCTCGACTTCACGGGCTATAACTACGAAACTACTACACCAATCATAAAAAGAACAACTGCACAATGATGGCATTGAAATTTCGAATATAGAATATCGAAATATCATTTTGTAAAACAATTGGATAATTATGAATAAATATGAGAACTTCAAAGAAGTGAAAAAAACTCGCCATTTCTGCCGTATAATTGTGTTACGAGAAAATACGGAAGTCTATTTAGAAATTGTAAATACTTACGTCATCTGTATTATATTCTTTATCAAAACTATTATTTCGTTTTACTTATTAGCATACAAAAATATTTAGATATTAGCTCATGAAAACCACGAAAATTTTTGATGAATTATCGAGTATTTTTTTTTATGTATGTTTTATTTATGAATGATTAGAGGCTCTTTTTATTTGAAATTGTGTTGAAATCAGTCGACTACTATATCATACTATTCTATAAATCGAACAAAAACCTCCAGTTTGTTTTATAGATATAGAAAACTAAATATGTTTCAAATCTGTCCTCAAAAAAGCAGTACTATTTTTGAACTGTCATAATTCCGAAGTCTTTAATAGTTTTTGAAATTTATTGAAATATTGGCGCTTGTTATATGTCCAATAAGTAATTATTATACTCTAAACAGTCACGTTTCATAGTAAAAATAATAATAAATAATACTGGAAGTTTGCAATAATTCCCATACAAAAAGCTGAAAGCCGCTAGTGATGGGCAAACACATTTGATAATATCGATAAAATTTGCAGTGGTTGTAATAACATAATTTGTTATGCAATCTTTGCAGAATATAAATTCTTTCATTATTTTACGTATAAACTTTATAAAAAAAAAAAATTTTGTTACAAAAAAAAAAAATATTTACCAAAAATCATACGAAGAAATAAAACACGATTTTCCCACAAATCAAACATTATTTTTTTTTTTTATGACTTACAACTGATTCGAAAATGGCCACTCTGAGAAGAATCAGTAAGCAAATCAAGAGGAAACCTATTTTTATTGTTAGGTATACAAAACAATTACATAATATACCTACCAAAGATAATACAGTACATTTTTAGCCAACAGACTTTTTACAACCACTATCATTTTTTCATCGTTAGGTATAAAAATATATATGTGTGAAACTAAAATAAGATAATGATAGATTCATTAATTCATTCATTCATAATCGGTCTTAGATTCAGCTGCTTTATCTTCGGTAGTTAGTTTTAGTGCGGAAAAGTGACAACCGTTCATTTTACATTCGACGCGCAGAAAGTCGTCCGTGTGAAATGTATCACAAAATGTATCACATGTATCACATGTATCACTGAAACAAATGTATCACAAAATATATGTGTGAAACTAAAATAAGATAATCATTGAACATAATAATTTAGACAATTACCACATTAGTTCTACTTCGATAACAATTTTTTTAAGTTGTACATATATCGAAGCTAACATAGCTCCCAAGTTGTCATATAATTAGCCAACTTTTTACTACATCTATCATTTTTACATCGTTAGGTATACATAACAATTACATAATGGGCCCGATTGCGTTTCTTATTGAACTAAAATTGTAAATTAGTTCAAGCGAACGAGACAGAGCAATACGTTAGAGCAGAATATGAAATGAACGATCGACGATTCTGTCGAACTTATAGCCGTCGGAATAAGGTTTAACGCATTTCAAGCGGTCTTAGATTCAGCTGCTTTATCTTCGGTAGTTAGTTTTAGTGCCGAAAAGTGACAACCGTTCATTTTACATTCGACGCGTAGAAAGTCGTCCGTGTGAAATGTATCACAAAATGTATCACATGTATCACTGAAACAAATGTATCACAAAATATATGTGTGAAACTAAAATAAGATAATCATTGAACATAATAATTTAGACAAATACCACATTAGTTCTACTTCGATAACAATTTTTTTAAGTTGTACATATATCGAAGCTAACATAGCTCCCAAGTTGTCATATAATTAGGCAACTTTTTACTACAACTATCATTTTTTCATCGTTAGGTATACATAACAATTACATAATGGGCCCGATTGCGTTTCTTATTGAACTAAAATTGTAAATTAGTTCAAGCGAACGAGACAGAGCAATATTAGAGCAGAATATGAAATGAACGATCGACGATTCTGTCGAACTTATAGCCGTCGGAATAAGGTTTAACGCATTTCAAGCGGTCTTAGATTCAGCTGCTTTATCTTCGGTAGTTAGTTTTAGTGCCGAAAAGTGACAACCGTTCATTTTACATTCGACGCGTAGAAAGTCGTCCGTGTGAAATGTATCACAAAATGTATCACATGTATCACTGAAACAAATGTATCACAAAATATATGTGTGAAACTAAAATAAGATAATCATTGAACATAATAATTTAGACAAATACCCCATTAGTTCTACTTCGATAACAATTTTTTTAAGTTGTACATATATCGAAGCTAACATAGCTCCCAAGTTGTCATATAATTAGGCAACTTTTTACTACAACTATCATTTTTTCATCGTTAGGTATACATAACAATTACATAATGGGCCCGATTGCGTTTCTTATTGAACTAAAATTGTAAATTAGTTCAAGCGAACGAGACAGAGCAATACGTTAGAGCAGAATATGAAATGAACGATCGACGATTCTGTCGAACTTATAGCCGTCGGAATAAGGTTTAACGCATTTCAAGCGGTCTTAGATTCAGCTGCTTTATCTTCGGTAGTTAGTTTTAGTGCGGAAAAGTGACAACCGTTCATTTTACATTCGACGCGCAGAAAGTCGTCCGTGTGAAATGTATCACAAAATGTATCACATGTATCACTGAAACAAATGTATCACAAAATATATGTGTGAAACTAAAATAAGATAATCATTGAACATAATAATTTAGACAATTACCACATTAGTTCTACTTCGCTAACAAATTTTGTAAGTTGTACATATAAAGTAAATTACGAAGCTAACATAGCTCGTAAGTTGTACATATAATCTAGATCGTAAGAACATAGTAAAATCAAACTAACACGCGAATAACCTGCGGGACTACAATAGTTCTGCGGGACTACAATAGTACAGGACTTTAGTTTACGAAGAAACGCAATCAATCGAGCCATTATAAAGATAATACATTGAATTTTAGAAAATAAAAGGTAGAGGTGGAGGTACTCGATGTTGCTAGAGGGGGAACGAGCGACAGTTGCGACTGGCTTATCAAAACAAAGAAACAAGCCCACTAGTGATATATAGTTTACCAGTAGATAAAATTGAGATGAATAACATTTTTATTTTGTAAAAACAATTGTTATAAAAAAATGAGATGAATAACATTTTAATTTTGTAAAAACAATTTTTATGAATTATCAGTAAAATGGATATTTTCTATCGAGTACCGAGCAAACCCCCCCCCCCTCCTCCTTACAGATCGATTCATCGCCAAACATTGAAATGAAATAAGGATACCATGCCACTGTAAACTATTATTATCAAAGATCACGACAAAACCGAGAAATGCATGAAACGAAGAATATTGCGCATTTCATGAGATTTTGATTTTACGGGAGAGTATTATACTCGATGCTTCACTATGCTTGAGTATGAAACTTTTCAAAGCATAATAAACATAGTGAAGCATTACACGACTTGCATTCCAAACTGGTCCTCTGCTTCTTACCTTCTCTATTCATGCACCAAATGCAAAGTCGTCGCGGCGGAGCCCCCACACCAGCGGCACCTACGATAGGAGTGATGAAGTGCCTTTCGTATAACCGCTGGTTTGGAAAGTGAGGGTTGCGTGCTGGATATGTAGAGGCAGGCTTCCCAGGCACTAACGCGTGATGGTTGCCCATAATGCCTCGGATCAAATCCAAGCGGAAGGCCATAGGTTTGATTACATTGCCGACAGAACACTGGTTCAAGATAATGCGTGCGTTAAGAGTGGACGCATTGAGAAGCCTCTTGAACATCTTTTTATACCACCGTTGGTTTCTTTTGCGTTCCACCAGATATGGTTCCAGCATTTGGTCCTTTTTGTCAACCCCGCCCATTTTATTATTGTAGTCGACGACGAGCGCCGGTCTGTAGTGTGACGGCCGCCCCGGTCGTCCAGCCACTTGTAACGTTTCCGCGTTATGGCAAGTGGATGTTAAGAAGACCGGTTTCTTATCTTCGTATGCCATCACAACTACATCGCCAGAATGCCGAGCTACCACAGATCCTTCATCAAGAGCGGCGAGTTGAATTAGTGCAGGAACGTTTTTACGCGTTTTACGGAACGTACCAACACAATCGGTTTTGTTGCGTTTGAGATACCTCGATAAAACGGGGGAATTGAACCAATTATCCATATGTAGAATATGGCCCTTGTTTAACCCCTAGAGCCCCGATTGGCCGATATCGGCCAAAACACGATTCAGCGTGACGGCTCCGTTTTAATTTTATTTTAATTTAATTTGTTTTATTTTATTATGTTTTATTATGTTAATATGTTTTATTTTAATTATGGATACAGTGGTTTAGCAGTAACAAATTTTTTGGTGAGACAGTGTCATAATTCATTTTTTTTACTAATTTTTACTAAACATTTTTGGGACATCAACGTGTCAATCGGCTGAGGGGCCGAGGCCTGAAGGGTTAATAGAGGTCTCATGAGACGCACTACAATCTCAGTACTTTTCAGCATTAGAGATTGGTTAGCGTGATCTTTGCCCGAGTAGATTTCAAAAGACCACAAATAGCCTGTGGCCGACCCGCACACTTCATAAGTTTTAATGCCGAATCTAGCGGCTTTAGTCGGAATATATTGTCGGAAGGACAGCGAACCTTTCCATAAGGTTAACGACTCATCGATTGCTATGTCTTGCTCCAGTTGATAAGCCGCTTGGAACTTAGCGTTCAAGTGGTCTACCAATGGACCAAGACAGAACAACTTTGATGAATCGGGTGTGCGGGTGGAATTATCGTTAAAGTGGAGGGCTTTGTTTAGGCGCCAATAACGGGCTTCCGACATTAGCGGCCTAAACAAGTCTGATTTCTGGAGGGGATCATTTGAAAAACACGACTTGATGGACGGCATTGGGAAATTGCCAAGTTGAATGTAAAAGGCAAAAAGCATCATTATTTCATCCACATTCGTGTCATACCAATCTCTAGCAAAGTTTTCCGACATTGCCGCCAATTCTACAGCATGACGATTAGTCTCCTGCACGATATGCTCTAGAATGGCATCATCCCAGAAAAGGCGAAATGCCCCGTACGCATTGTAAACCTGTTCAGTGGGTCCAGAGTCGCAAAGAAATTTTTCCTTGCAGCCCCTAAAAGTATCCATAGGGGCCCACTCGAACTTCATTGCGTCTCTGTCCCCATTGAACAGTTCCTGTGCTAATTGGCACTCCGCAGCCGTGAAATCATTCTCGTCATCCTCATAATCGTTTTCATCATCATTTTCGTCCTCATTCATTCTGACGACCCTCTGTCTTGCTCGTACATCTCTCGCACGATGGGCACTACGACCCCTTTCAGCGTCATCCACTAATACTTTCAACCTTGCGGGGATGTCTTCATCAGTCTTGCAAACTTCAACAATAGGGTCACCTCTGTGCCATACATTCTCACCAATCATAGCTCGCCTCGCGGCGTTCCTACCAGTCCTCGGTACTCGTGACCCTGCCGCTGCCGCTCCCACCCCTCCTCCCCTGCCACCTCTACCCCTCCCCGCTCCTCCGCGACGCCCGGCGCCTCGCCCGGCCGCTCCTCGCCCGGCCGCGCCTCGTCCGGCCGCGCCTCGCCCAGGCCGGCGGACCACCTCTCTGAAAGTAAAAACAATATTGTTATTTCTAAAACAACGGCACCTAGCAGTCTAAAAGTATTATTGGTACCTTTGAGCAACCGCAGGCGACGGCGGGCCACGTAGGTTGTCCGGGAACGGCGATACCTGAAAGTTACAAGAATTCCGTCAGTATCCAATATCCAAAATCAATTTGCCAAACATATATTTATTATGTATATAAACCGGTCTGGGCTGCGGCGGCGACCATCGGTGGGACGGTCCTGGCTGTGGCGAGCGAGATCTCGACCGCGGAGATGACGTCTAAAAGATACAAGAATTCCGTGAATCTCCAAAATCAATTTGCCAAACTATATTTATTATATATACAAACCGTTCTAACCTGCGACGACAACAGACGGGACAGTCCAGGCGACCATGGCGGAGACGTCTAGAAGATACAAGAATTCCGTTAGTTGTATGTAATAAAATCTTCAAATCAATTTCTTTATAATACTTTGATACCTCTCTAACGACAGCAGCGAGTAAGGGATCGGGCGGCGGCGGTGAGTGGTGGAGATCTGGGTGGGCATCCGACAGGTTGCTGAAGTTTAGAAAAAAAACACAAAAAATTAATAATAAATCTATGATAATAAAATCATACAGAAGTCTGAAGAGTAGTCGACTGCTCGGGAAAAACGGGATAGACATTTAGAAAATAAGATTTATTGTATTTTATTTACGTACGTTATATTTTACTGTAAAATAAAGATTGTTGTATTATTGTGTTTGTACCTAGGTTAATTACTTATATACTTGTTATGTCTGATTCTATTGTAAAATTGTATTTGTTATGCACCTTGTACCTAGGCTAAAATTTCATGTATGTAAATTTATAGTGTGTCGCTCAAAAACATTATCGAAAAATAATATGCCGTGTTAGCACTTGTGAAAGGAAGGTGTGTTTTATTGGTGCAGGGGACGGGGAGTAAAACGGTGGTAAAAGAGAAAGACTGAGGCGTATCGAGGCTTGCAGCAGGTGTCGTGGCCGCCCGTTACGGGGCAAGCGGCGACCAAGCGGTGGACTTCTTTTTACAGTCCTGGGTCCACACAGAGCTAGGTCGGTCCGCGCCACAGGGCACTGCATATGTTGTGCAACGGGCGCAACAACGCCAGTAATAAATATTTATATGCATAGAATGTAGGTACATTATGTACAGTATCTCGGATCAAACAGTAATACATACATTACCTATGTATTTATGTATATGTGCAATGTTCAGGAGCGAGCAGGCGCACAGAGACGCCGCTCGACAACAGACCACGAGAAATCTTGTTCGACCCGCTGCGCGGGAAGAAAATAAGATTTATTGCATTTTATGTACGTAGGTTATAGTTTACTGTAAAATAAAGATTGTTGTATTATTGTGTTTGTACCTAGGTTAATTACTTATATACTTGTTATGTCTGATTCTATTGTAAAATTGTATTTGTTATGCACCTTGTACCTAGGCTAAGATTTCATGTATGTAAAATTGGCCACGAAGACCCATTCTGTTCAGGGTTGGTCACACTCACGAGTCAACACCCATCCGACGGCCTCAACGCATGAAGTACGAGCACGGGTAGGACTCTGGCCTTAGGGTTAGTTTCCCCTAGGAATCAACTTTCTGGCGCTCCTGGACAGTCTGCGCACCGTGCGGCATAAGCCAATCGATAGCGACTGAGTTGGCGGATTTTCATATTGAAGAAAGGTTGAATAAAGAGATGGATGAACAGGATCGCAGGCGCTAACATGTAAATATAAGACGGCATTTCGTACACCAGTTATCTCTTGCAGAAATCATGGATAACGTCAATAGTATTGATTGAATATTCTGAAATGTTTTTTTAATCTCGGCGACAAATCACGTCAAGATGGTTTCCGGTGTCGTCGTACTATGTTTCCTTCAACCCTCTCTCGGCGTTTCTTTCTTTCTTACACCTCATTTTTAACACGCTTTTATTGGGTCGACCTGTATGTAACTATGTAATGGAATCTAAGGTAACTAATTTAACCATCTTCCAAGGATCGTGGCGTCATGAAATTTGACAGCTGTATGTAGTTCTGATGACAATATAATAATATGGTACTGTCGAACTGATCTGATGATGGAGTCGGAAGATATGAACTGAAACTTCATGATGGAACATCGTATCATAGCTGTGTTTGGACTTGTTAGAAAAGTCTTGGAATGAACTTTGACCACGATTAGGTTTCAAGGTCTGATGATGAAGCCGGAAGATAGGCACTGGCATTCCATGATGGAATATCGTATCATAGCCGTGTGTATGTGAATATTGTATCATAGCCCAAAAGCGTGTTTTTAGTGTTTCTTTTTAAACTAATAATTTATTATTAATTTCAATGCGATGACGTAATTCAAACCACATTTTATTATTTAACCATCCTGGATAATAATCACGGGTCATTTTGACCCCGGCAAATCTAATTTTGTCTCTCCTTCCACCCCTTTGCACGCCAACGCCATGACCAATTCACTGTACTTATTTCAGTCCTAGAAAACTATCCGGGAATAATAGGTGTCATATATTTAGCTACTCGTATTCCTCACAAAACGGGTTACCGGGGCAAAATGGTGCGTGGGTAATAAGCGAGTGACTATTTTAATCGAGGCATAAGCCAATCGATAGCGCACTCTGGCTAACAGTCGGGGGAGTCTGGAAGCAGTACTGTTTCCTATAGAGCGGGGGTGGTTGCGGACCTTACGGCGACTGCTCTTGAAACGACCATCGGCTACCCGATCCTGGGTGAATAGCCGGGCAAAGGATGCCGTGGTCCGAGATAGATTCGGTATACCACGTTTCGTAAGGGAGAGGACCGTGCAAGGGACCTCGAACTCGTGTTTATATGATAAAATTGTAATTCACTTTTGTTATAAGTACTTACATTAGCCTTTCGGTGCCAGATGGACTCAACCAGTACATCTCTAAAAGCGGCGACAGATCGCCAAAGCCGATGTACTGGTCTACGTCATCCGCTTCCTCATAGGTCTCCACCATCAATTCTTCGACCGGCCCCATACTCCCATCGCTGCTCTCATCCTCAGAAGACTGCTCCTCCACCAGGTCTAGGATTCTGTCCCGTCGCGATGATGCCATCTAATTGATGAAACGATAACGAAATTTTTTGTAAAATAACAAAATTGAATTCGAAAACTTTCTAACTGTTTTTTTTCACTAAATATGCAGTTATGTCAAAAAAGTTATATATTCTTTTCTACTTTATTTTATATATTCTATAATTCCCGATATAAAGAAATCCAACTGTTATGAAATTACGAAATTTTATCGAAAAAAACTGAGGTTAGGTTTTTATCGTATAAAATATCGATTTTTTTATCGAATCCTCTTTTACCCACCCGCAAAAAATGATGAAAAACACGAATTTTAGTATTTTTAGCGGGAATCTTCGAATGCTGAAAAACATGGCTTTCGAGAAATCAACCATTATCAAAAAAATATTACTTATTGCATAAGTTATATACGGGGAAAACATAATCACATATATTTCCGAGCTATATATCCATAAATTTCTGAGATATCTGGAAAAATTATGCAAGAATCACGAAAAAACATTTCTGCAAAACGTAATGGCGGCCATGCGCATTTGCGACGCGACATTCAAAGTCCCGAAATACTTCATATACACGATAAATGGTACATCTAATCAGTTTAAGGGGACTATATGATGTTGTAGAAATGCTTTTACTTACGATTCGTTCAAAAACACACCGAAATCTACTCGAAAACCGTTTCTAAAATGCCGACACGAGCAACGGCGTATTTGACGTTTCGAGCACGTTTCGAGAAGTTGTGCGTTCGACTTGGCGCGTTCAGTAATAATACTTCACATGGACTGCGCAGTTAATGCGGCGCATGATAACAGAGAGAATTTAATACTGTACCCGATCTGCCATACGCATGAAAGAGACAAAATGCTTTCGATGGTAAACAAAGCGTTCGAAAGCGCGCGCGCCGACTGGAACCAAATTCGGTCGTATCAGATTCAACGGATAAAAGTGTCAGAACCAAATTTGGTCGTATCATACTCAAAGGGTTAAAAAGAATAAAAGGCATGACTGCCGTCACATAAAGTGAACTATTGTATTTATAATAACTTTTATTACGGTTTTTGACATGACAACGTCTTATAAATCGATGGAGCCTATTGCACGCACGTAAAAACATGACTCATGAGGCGTTACCTCGCTCTGAGGCGTTCCATTTATTATATTTATTATTCAATATAAATGCTGCCATCTACCGGTTGCAACAAGAATTATTTACTAATCTCAGTCTAAAATAGTACGAGTGAAAATCACTAGATTGATTTAAATTCTTGACATAATTTTATATGTATTCTTGATATACGGAATGTTATTACTAAACTGACAATTTTCTTGTGGGTACAACAAAGTGCAACAAAGTAAGCAACTTTTATTAAAAAAAAAAAAAAGTATGAAAAGCTATCATTACGATGCGCTATCTAGCGGTTGGTAAAATGCCGCTGATATTGTTTATTTACGACGTATTACCTACCGCTATATGGCGCAGCGTGCTCAAACGCTTCTCAAACCGTTATTTAACAGTTTTAGATTTCAAACTTTAAAATAAAAAAAAAACAAAAACTTTAAACAATAAACAATTATACAATTATACTGCTATACAATAATACATTTACCTACATGTTGTAGTCAAATCGGTGAGTATAAAAGCATATATTTTTGGGTGTTTGTAATAAACAATATCAGAATCTTAAATAAAACTGCTTCAAATGCAACCATTCCATCAGTATTTTCTTATGACGTTGTCACGTTCAACTATCGTCAGTAAACCGACTTTACAGACAACCGATTTTTTTATTGAATATTTGTGAATTATATATTCCAGAATAACATATATTTCCTGAATTTATTTAACCCGAGCCCCGATTGGCCGATATCGGCCAAAACACGATTCAGCGTGACGGCCCCGTTTTAATTTTATTTTAATTTAATTTTTTTCATCCTATTATGTTTTATTATATTAATATGTTTTATTTCAATAATGAATACAGTGGTTTGGCAGTAATTAATGTTTTGGTGAGACAGCGTCATAATTAAATTTTTTTACTAATTTTTACTAAAATTTTCTGGGACATCAACTTGTCAATCGGCTGAGGGGCCGAGGCCTGAAGGGTTAATCAAGCCTTTCGTTTGAGACTAAACACGGTAGATTTAAGTTAATTTATTGACATTAGGACATGTAGAAAAATATTTTTCGAATTTTTGACAGTTTATGCACTCTATGACAATTTTTATTCTAACACTATCACACACTACTAAATCAGTTCAATCATTTAGAACTAATGGTAGAATAAAATTCAGGGTCTCACGCCGGTTTTTTCCCGAGTATCATTGCGTAGTTTTGTTATTTTCCAACATGTTGAAATAGATTCGTAAAAACCAAAAACGGTTATTTAAAAATCAGTAAAATTTTGTGGACTGTAATAATTAAACACTTTGTACAATTTATTTCGCTGAATTATTATTCCAAGTATTTCTCTTCGTTACTGGGCCTACATGATATATTCCTGATGGCTACGCAAGGGAAGAACAAAAAAAACTATACTCTTGAATATTAATCACCGCGTAGCACTGGGATTTATATTAAAGATGATGCTTTCTCCTTTTACATGATAGCAAGGGGTCGCGGCACGTACACTGACACTCGGGAGGACAAAACGATTGTAATTGTATGACAAACTTTGAAATTGGTCCAAGCGTTTAGAACTTATGGTGGAATAAAGAAATGAAAAACATACATAGATGAATCCTGAACACTCCTTTTGGGCATTCGTGTAAAAATAAACCTCACACTATTGGATTTTTGTAGCGCATACAACATAATAGACTTTCACCTTTTATTTGCATGGCTACGTTCTATTATCTACTCGGATTATGTATCAGTAGGGCGATGTCGACAACAGCGTGCGAACCTGTCACCCCAGGCTGGTGTAACGATATGTGATCATTCTTTCAGCCGTCGGATGAGCGTAAAAGACTTAGATCTTCCGTTTCACCCGTATGATGTTCTCCGAGCGCAGCTGGTCGGTTTGCGCATCATGCTGCGTAAGACAATTGACTGTGCACTCCGGCTAATAACCAGGGGAGTCTGGAAATGACATATGGTTTATTAAGAAACTGGGGCGGTTGTTAACCTCGCATTAGGTGCATTCTTAAAATATAATAAAATAAGTATGACCAACTTTTTGGGTCGAATATCCTGTGTGCGGCGCGGCGTCCGGCGAGCGTTTGAAATGAATCAAGCTGAATCAAAAGTTCATCTATTGGTCTCGGTATCCAATAATTGAACACCATACAAATTGTTTTCAACAGAAACTCTTTAATTGCAATGGAAATAGAAGTTCATGTTTTGGTAGTAATATAAATAATAAAATGCTTAAGTCATTCATGCTATTATTGTCAAATAAAATAATCCAGTCGTGTGCCAAAAACGCTAATCTTCTTTTCGTGGAATACCAAAAATAAATGAACGACGATCAACTATTGGGTTTCAGTTAACTTTTGAGGACCATGACTTGAACAGCGGTTTTTAAATAACATAACTAATTTTAATTTCCATTAAACTCTTTTAACAGTCAATAACATAGTCTATATTTCATCCATAGCATTAGAGTCATGATCTGACAATTCAAATTCGAAAAATCAACGAAAAAGCTTAGTGATGGTAAGTGCATACCTTAGAAAGTTTCCATACAAAAGTAACGAATCACTCCAGGCACAATTTTAACGCGCTATCCTGTCAAGACTGGTCGCAATACTGACACCAAATTTTACACAAGCAAAAGGATATCATTGCCACTACGCAAAAAATATGTTTACCCAACAGAAAAAAATATCATCAAATCAAATCAAATCAAATCAAATAATTTATTGTCCTAAAAACTAATACATAGTTATATAGACAGTTGTATTACATTTACATTTGGCCGTGATATGACTGAATTCTTCGTTAATGATCAAATTCTTCTATTATTAATCAAAACATAAAAGGTTACTCGTAAGAATAAATAAGGTAATATTGTAGAATTAAATCGAGTCTCACCATTTAGTTTACCAGATAAAAAACACAGAGTAAAATATGTAGAAAGTAAGATATAGAGAAGATATGTAGAAATTAACTCAATAAGAAGTGATTCTATTGCATTGAATATAATGAATAATGTAATGAGAAAAAAGAAGGTTATAATGAACATAATTAATTATTTAAAATACCGATAAAAATAAGTTTTTTTTGTTTAAAATTAACAAATGTAATGTCAAAAATAACAAAAAAAATGTGACGATTGTGAAAAAGTAAAATAAAATATCTTAGTGATTATATTGCATAAAAATAGTCAAGATGTAATTAATATGTGCCTACCTAATAATAGAAATAGTCAATACATTTTAGTCAAATTAAAAATCGATAAAATACCTATTACAGAAAGAGATATAGTCGAGATGTATACAGGTTTTAGATATCGTTAATGTACAATTCTCTTTCAATGAGATATAATTTGAGTTTATTTTTTAATTGGAGAATTGGCCTTCGCGGCATATTTTTTTGATACTAGTGGGTAGCTTATTGTAGCATATAATTCCGACGTAGTTCGGATCCCTTTTAAAAAGTTCTAGATTTGGACGAGGAAGAATCAGATTATTTCTTCCCCTGGTAAAGTGTTTATGGGTATCTGATTGTATCGGCAGCTGAGCTAGGTTTTTTATGATCAATTAAACGCATTCTAAAACGTATAGAGATGGAAGGGTGAGAATTTTAAGCCTTCTGAAATGACTGTTGGAGCCTCAGTCCAACATACCCACAACAAAAAAGTGATTTCTACAGAATCGAAACCGCAAATTCGCTCGAATATACACGAGCTAGCTGCAATTGATTTCCAACTAAATTCGGCATTTTATGCACAGTCAAACGATGACTAATGCCATTTCTCCTGATCGATACGAATTAACACGCTCATTTCTCACCCCACTTATAACTATTGCGTCACTGCATACCATATAAAACGCAGTACATTTCGATCGATCGATATCATTCCCTTGTTGGGCAGTTACCGCGACTAATCATCAATAATCATTCCCTGGCGGACAGTAACCGCTCATCTGCAAGTACTCGCGCTTTTCATTACCTTCGAGTAAACCAACCTACGCATAGTATACGCGATCATCATTATCTTCGAATCTATCGCGGCGCTTCGCACTTCGGACACAACCACGACTTCACCTCGCGCCCACACTACCTACACACCGGCGAAATACCGACCAAGGCGTTACGAACTGGCAACCTACTACAGACCTTCTGAATAAACACTTCAACTTCAACTGCAACGACTTTCAATAACGGAGAAAACAACTTGATGAAAACCACCCTTCGCTCACAATCAATTGGAGTCTAGTGAAGGGTGGCCACTCTCACATAACCAAGGCATGATTCTACATAACCCAGATTATTTCAAATTCGAATGGCCCGTTTTTGCAATGAAAAAATATGTTGCCTTAGATCGATGGTGCATTGCGCCCAGAAGAGAATACCGTAGCGGAGAAAATACTCAAAATAAGCGAAATAAATTGTTTTCGTGTCTTTAGAATTAATCAGATTTCGTATTTGGCGCAGGAGAAAGGATATTCATTTCTTAGGATATTCAAAAAACCGTCAAATGTTCATCTTCTGGGGGATGTTCATCTTTTGGGCCCTCTACCCTACCGCTTATATTAGGAAGCGGCCGCGCAAACGGCTTCGGACCAGTCGGAAAGATGACGAAATCTGGCCATAACTGGTAGCAAGAGCGCGAGGTCGGCCCACTGCGCGTACATTCCAGTGTCTCGCGGTAAGGCCTTGGCTTTTTACAGACGACTTGGCGGAGCTAGTTGGTTGATTGTATTCGCCTACAAGTCTCTACATTTCCAGCTAGCTTGGCATACAAATCAATATATTTATTACTTCCTGGGGTGGCAGGTTCGACCGTTGTAGATAACAAAATCCTCCTGTTTATGCTCGAGCCAACTCAGATCCATTGTCCCCCCCCCCCCCCCTCCCGACAATTTTCTTACAGGGAGCCGACTTTTTATAACGTCACGTGAAGTACTCAGGATGTCACGCATCTAACTACTGACCACGAGCGAAGCTGCCTAAATTCGGTGATCCGACTGGAACCAGGGTCTCAACGTGGCTACGAAAGTTGTATCTTATATCAGTAGTTGCTAATAATTTTGATGGGCTTACCTAACAATTGCACTCTATAAAAATATGTATTAAAACTCTTTGGATTTATCTATATACTTGTTGTACATATGTATATGTAGGTGAAGGAAAGTGGGCGGACAGGCATCTTCCTCGCACGCCTCAAGCTCTATTTACGCCATCGTTATTATGTTAGGTACACATAGCTAATCAATTTACGATAAGGTTCAAGGAGCAGATATAATTGCCAATGATCTGCCGACATAATATTCGTGCCTCCAAGATGACATGATTTCGAGAAGATGGGTGTAGTTTCATAAAATTTGGAAAGGAATATATTAGTTAGATCCAATCTCAATTTCATAAGATATGAAAAGACGTTGAATATGAAATATGTAAAATGTCATTAATCTCGAAGCAAGTTCTGAACCAGAATACGTTTATCTCTTTCAAACCCACACGCACGCAATTATTTTGAAAAGAAAACAAGACGAAATAAATTTGATAACAAATGGATAATTATGAACGAACAACTAAAGTTGTCAACTACAACGGGCGAACCCGTCACCTCAGGAAGTTTTAACGATTAGTCGTTCTATCTCCCTGAAGTGAGCGCAGAAGACTTGGAAAAAGCAGTCAAGCTCCGCCACATGCCCGAAGAGGCCAACGCCTTAACCGCGAGATAGCCAGGAGTGTTACCCAGCGGGCTTACGCTTACGCCCTTACTTCCAATTGCGACCAGATCGCTCCAGTCTCTCGATTGGTTACGAGTTCGAGGTCGCTTGTGCGGTCCTCTTCCTTACGAAGCGGTGAAACGGTGTATACCGAATCTATCGCGGACCACGGCATCCTTTGCCCGGTTGTTCACTCAGGATCGGGTAGCCGATGGTCGTTTCAGGAGCAGTCACCGTAAGGCCCGCAACCACCCCCGCTCTATAGGAAACAGTCGGCGCTCAAACAAAAACATGGGGCGCTCGAATGAAAGGTACAGTTGAATAGTAGGTATATTTGCGCAGGTATTGCGCAATTCCTTTTTCTTTTCGGACAAAAATATTCTTGTTCTTCCGATGTTCTTCTTCTTCCATGGTTTCTATGCCGCCTTATCTAAAGTGCTTTAATTAATAAAGACCCAAGCACTCAGAATATATGACGATATTCCTTTTCCGATAGTCTATATTCTTCCGTTCCTATTCCGCTTTATCTAGAGTTCTTAAATAGTTACCTTAGTGCTCAATATATATAAGTGTTTCGGACGAAAACACATTTATTATCAAGGGGGGAGGGTTGGATTTTCAGATGAAGAAGTCTTTGACTACTTGTGGGGGGAAAGTCTTGAGATGACACAACCGATTTTTTATAGCTTCTTACAAGAGCTCCGACAACATAGTTTTAGTGTTATAATGATTGCATCGAGGTGGAAAAATAATGGTAGAATTTCGGTTTGAGAAGGGATGGGTGATATCTTTCAAAAATGAAATAAATTAGAAAGTATTTATTTATTTATATAAGTAATGCATGTACGAATTATCACTTGCATTTTCTAATATGGGTGGCTGTTCGCGAGAGATCGATTCTTAGAAGCTTATATTCCTCTTTCACACGCTCGAGCCACCCCATAACAGACATAAATAACAGACACTGAAACAAAATACGGCTCATTCAAATATTAAAATCATCCGCAAGGAAGTCCTAACTAAATACGCAGGACAAAATTCCATGAAAGGTCCTGGTAATAATATATCGCCGTCTTTAAGGGCCGAAGACCCCTAATTAATTATCAGCCTGTCATTTCTCGCAGTGGATATATCGAGGGTGTCGACCGATAACAAAAAATCGTAAACGCGGCAAGCCGCTCGCGCAACCCTCTTATATTAAAACAAATGTGGTAATCTCAAAATAATCGCAATGTTTGAGGTAATTAGGAGGCTATTAATTATTCGACTGAAAGCTTGGATAAAATCAAATACTTATAATTTTGCTAGCTATTCGAAGGAATTTTAAGTACTAAATATGATGTATTGTTAATGTTTAATCTACATATTTTCGCTATAAACCTAATGATAATGTAGTAGTAATACATATTATAGAAAATTACCTTCAATTAAGGTGAGATTAATTTAAGTTAAAAATGTAAGCCTGATTGAATAATATGTACTCTCGCTAAGCCACACCCCTTAACCCTCAGTAGGCCGGTCTCTTACCGCCGCCATTGCCTTTTAACCAATCACGGGTTAGAGTGGCGGGGCTTTAGCGAGGCTAGTGAACGATTTGGAAAATCGAACAGTCACAAAAATACCGAGGTCGAGAATGAACGACCCTTAAGCGGCGGGATAATAGTTGTACATACGGCAGCCCTTGGCTGGTCTCGTACTCGCGCGCACAATTTAAGTGTATACTGTAACTCACGAGTAAATTGAGGGACAATAAACGTTCTTTTGAAATAAACTCTTTCACTGTGTGATCATCTAATAGAGTGTGAACCAGATACGGGAGACTACTCGGCGGCCAGGAAGAACGAGAGAACGCGAAGGTAAATAACATTTACAGTCCACAAAAACCACCCTTCAGCAGTGGGAGAAACTCACAGAAAAATAACTGATGGATTTTATAACCATAAGTGATCCATCGCAGCCGGATGAAAAATAAAGAAAAGAACCTTGAAAAATAAATTGTACGATGGAGTCGACCGCAGAAAAATCGAACGTATCGAGGCGGACCTGGTCACAAAGCAGCAGGAGGAGTGAAAGAGTTCAGGAAGTGAAAGAAGCATCAGAACAACTGAGGCGGGTCACCAGAGAACAAGCAAAGGTAGCCGCGGAAAAGAAAAAATTGGAATCAGAGGCGATAACGCAAAGGGAACAACTCCGTGCGACCGAAGAGATAGCGACGGCAAAACGCAGATCGGAGGCGGCAGGAGCGGCGGCTGCGATTCAAGTGCAACATGCAGATTTAGAAGCTGAATTGCAGATGCTAGAAGCAGACCGTCAGCACGCACTTAGAGTGTTAGACGTAGTTTCCGAAGCTTACGACTCAGAAAAAAGCGGAGAATGGGAGACAAGAAGTTACGCCGATCTTGAAGAAACAGCAGGTCGTACTACGCTGTGGGCAGAGACGCAAGCACCGCTGACTTCATATAGTGAACCCGACCAAATAAAACCACGAAATGAAGAGAGATACCGCGGCAGGAGAGAAGAAGAATCGGACGAGGCGATGCAGCACGAGGCGGGCGCGGCGGCACCTCACGGGGCAACACATCGCGCGGCGCACGAGGGGATGCGGCTCGAGGCGGGCGCGGCGGCACCTGACGGGGCGGCGCATCGCGCAGCGGGCGGCGAAATCGCGACCGCAGCGGACGCGGCGGCCACAGACGCCGCCGCGGCCGCTGGCTCCAGCACAGGAGACGGGTCCGATGACAGCGCGAGCAAAAAATTAATAAGCCAGGTATGTCGAGTAATTTCAATAGCCTCCTCGAAGCCGCAATATAACAAGGAACTTCCACACTTTAGTGGAGATCCACTTCAGTTTTTAGCCTTTAAATCGATTTTTAACCAGTCCACCGAAGTTATAGGTCTGAATGACGAACAAAACTTACTTCGCTTGCAATCCGCGATACGCGGACGAGCAAGAGATTGCGTTTCAGGGTTACTTTTATCCCCTGCGAACGTTGGCGAAATAATGAAAACATTAGAGACGTTATTTGGAAATCCAAATGTAATTATTCAGCGCACACTAGCTGATTTACGTAAAACCAGGGACCTCTCTGAATTTATAGAAGCAGAGGAATTGTTGCAATTTGCTTGCCAAGTTAAGAATCTGGTGGCCACAGTAAAATCAGTAAATAGGATTGAGCACCTATGGAACCCAGAACTTTTAGGTTCTCTTGTAGCGAAGTTGCCAAAAAACTTATTAACATTGTGGCTAGGAGATAAAGGAAGGGGTAAACCAGACGAACCGGTTATCATACGATTCGCATCTTGGCTAGAAACACTAGCGATAGACTCGCAAGATGCGGGAATAGGTCCATTAGACAGCGGTAGAAAAAATCAAGTAGTAGCGCGCGATAAAAAGTATAAACAGCAAAATCATAAAAATTACGTTCTTAACATGACTGAGCAGTCTCGTATGAAATGCCCAAATTGTACCGGCGATCATTTTCTCAGCAAATGCGAAAGGTTTAAAAAACTTTCCCTAGACTCTCGCTGGGGAGTCGTAAAATCACTTAAGCGATGCTTTAAATGCCTTGCACCTTCGCACGGCAGGAAAAACTGCCCAGCCTATAAAAGGTTTCCTCGATTTAAGTATCATTTCTTACTTACTGCCGCGGACGCGGCGCTCGGCGGAACCGAGATAATTACGACAACAGCCGAAGGTGAAACACAGACCGGGGCTATTGTCGCGCATACAGTAGCCAACAACAGAGTCCTCTTGCAAGTTTTACCGATAACGTTAATAGGACCAAAGGGGAGAAAGGTAGTTTACGCGCTTTTAGACAGCGGATCGACGGTCTCTATAATAGACCGCGAAGTCGCGCAAGAGCTGAATATTAGAGGGCCTCCCACCAATATGGAGGTATGTGGTATAGGAAGTATGAAAACTTCTTCTAAAGGGGCTGAAACAGTCTCGTTTCAAATAAGGGGGGAATTGGGCCGTAAGGTTTTCGACGTGCAGGCTTATAGTATTGCGGCGTTAAACCTTCCGAAATTAAAAAATTTATCGGCGGCCGCCTCTGATTTTGACACTTTGACTGCGGTGAAAGTCGACAAAATATCAGATGTCCAACCGCGCCTACTAATCGGGGCTAATTGTTGGGAATTAATCGTTTCACGCGGATTAAGGCGCATTAATGACGAATTATCGTTGTCAAAAACACTACTGGGCTGGGTTCCAGTGGGACGAGTATCTGTAGATAGGCAAAATGACGCATTACATAGCTTCTGCCTAAGTGATAGCGGTAGCAATGACGCGTCTCTTCAGAGATTACTCGAGGAAAACCTCAGATTAGAGCAAGACTGGCCGAATAAAAAGCGAGAACTTGCGGACTCGGTAAGGTCTAAAAAATTATTAGAATCCACTACTTCGTTAAACGGCGGGGTATGGCACACGGGGTTGCTCTGGCGAGATGACAGACGTGTTCTTCCTGATAGCCGACCTATGGCGCTAGCTCGACTTCACGCCGTCGAGAGAAAAATGGACAGAGATCGGACTTATGGAGACGCTTATTGTCAGAAAATGAACAAGTACTTAGCAGAAGGTTACGCCGAAGAAGTAGACCCTTCCAAATTAGCCGGCCGAACTGATATATGGTTTTTACCACACTTGGGTGTCTGTAGCGCCGCCAAAGGAAACAAGCTTAGGATCGTGCATGACGCTGCTGCTAGCGTAAAGGGAGTATCTCTAAATAGCTTACTGATAACGGGGCCAGACTATAATCAAAGCATAACAGGTATACTTTTTAGGTTCCGCGAGCATCCGGTGGCTTTTACCGCCGATATTGGGGACATGTTCATGCGTATTAAGGTGATCGAGGACGATACCTATAGTCAGTTGTTCCTTTGGCGGGGATATCGGCGCGATATAGAACCTCGTATCCTAAAAATGTCCTCTTTAATATTCGGTTCTCGGTCATCCCCGACATCAGCCCTCTATATCCGAAATAAAAACGCTGAACGTTTCAAGAATCAGTACCCTCTAGCAGTGGAGGCTATCACAGACCATCACTTTATGGACGACCTTGCTTTCGGGTCTTCTTCAATAGAAGAAGCTCGTAACGTGATAAAAAACATAATTTACATCCATCAACAAGGGAATTTTTTCTTAAAGGGCTGGGCGTCTAATTATCAAAGCGTTTTGAACGAAATACCCGAAGAAAGGAAAGCTACCCATAATATTGCTCTGGAGAAAGGAGAGATAAGCTCTCAACGGCTTTTAGGGTTAGAATGGTTGCCAGAAAGTGACCAACTTACATTTAATTTTAGGTTAGAAAAACTCGATGACGCCTTAAAAACGGGCCAGAGAGTGCCAACGAAACGAGAGGCTCTTAAGGTAGTAATGTCAATTTATGACCCACTCGGGGTATTAAGCCCAATAACTATCCGAGCCAAAATTCTAATGCAAAAGGTGTGGACCAGCGGTGTAGCCTGGGATGAGGAGGTCACACAAGATATTTTCAAAGGTTGGGGTGAATGGATAAATGCCCTTCGCTCGGCGAAGGACGTAAGGATTTCACGCTATCACGGCGTGACAAAGAATCCCTCCGAAAATAGACAATTACACATATATTGTGACGCGTCTCAAGAGGCTATGTGCGCTGTCGCGTATATGAGAATAGCCAGACCAGGCGAAGAACCGACCACATCCTTTATCGCAAGTAAAACCAGAGTCGCGCCGTTAAAAAAAATGACAATACCGCGTTTAGAACTGACAGCAGCACTATTAGGCGCCGAACTAGCGAAAAAAATCACTAGCGAGTACAAAATTAAATTTCATGAAAAGATTTTATGGACAGACTCGATGAACGTACTTTGGTGGATACGTTCACGTAGCTCCGACCACCAACAATTTGTCTCCAACCGTCTGGGAGTATTGGACGAACTGACTACCCCGGAGGAGTGGAGATGGTTAAGCGGAAATAGTAATCCTGCAGATGAAGCTACGAGAGCGAAGTCAAAAATTGACCTCTCGCCCGAGAGCCGTTGGCTGAATGGTCCTGAATACCTTAGACAGCCACCAGAGGTATGGCCGGCAAAGGTTCCCCATCAACCCGGGGAAAAGGATAAGATATCCCTCGAGTATAAACCATTGGCGGTATTTGCGCTACACGCTGTACCTACGAGCACAATAGATGTCGCGAGATTCTCCCAACATCGCAGATTATTGCGCGTAGCCGCATACGTTAGGAAGTTTATTCAACTATGTAGAGGTGCCACGAATAACTGCATTTTAAACGGACAAGACATTGCCAGCGCTGAAATAATATTATTAAAGGAGTCGCAGAGTCGTTCTTTTAAGAAAGAAATAGAACTTATACGAGTGAAAGGGACTTTACCTAGGAATAGCCGTTTGATAGGTTTAAATGCGTACTTAGACGAGCGGGGCTTAATAAGAGTAGGCGGCCGCATCGCAAATGCGCCGGGTATACCACACGACACTAAGTATCCCATAATACTTGACGGCCGGGATCGCTATACACAACTACTGGTGGTAAGAACTCATGAGGAGATGGCTCATTCCGGGGTTGAAACGACATTGGCCAGCCTACGCCAGAGGTTCTGGCTAATTAGTCCCCGTCAAACGGTCAAAAAATTTATATACCAGTGTATGCCGTGCAAAATGAGAAGGGCAAAACCAGTCACAGCGTTGATGGGACAACTCCCGATGTCACGTTTGCAGCATCATACGAGGTGTTTTAACGCCGTAGGCGTAGAATACTTCGGGCCGGTTCAGGTGACTATACGAAGAAAATTGGAGAAACGATATGGCGTGTTGTTCTCTTGTCTAACCACACGAGCGGTTCACATTGAATTAGCATATGATTTGTCTACTAATTCGACAATACAAGCGATAAGAAGATTCATAGCCCGGCGGGGCAAACCAAGGGTGATAATGTCAGATAATGGATCTAATCTAAAAGGTGCGAGTGCCGAATTGAAGAAGGTCGTTTCAGAGATTGACGATGAACGTATCCGTGAACGTTTAAGTAACGACCAGATTGACTGGAGGTTTATACCACCTGCTTCTCCCCATCATGGCGGCTGCTGGGAATCGATGGTTAAGTCAGCCAAAAGAGCTTTGTACGCCATATTGAAAGAAAGAGCGCCTTCTGTGGAAATGATGCAGACTTTATTGGCTGAAGTGGAGTCAATCCTTAATCAGCGGCCTATCTCGCACATTACTATAGACAGTCGAGACCAGGAGCCACTTACGCC
This sequence comes from Micropterix aruncella, assembly GCA_944548615.1. Classification (NCBI taxonomy): domain Eukaryota; kingdom Metazoa; phylum Arthropoda; class Insecta; order Lepidoptera; family Micropterigidae; genus Micropterix; species Micropterix aruncella. The sequence continues at coordinate 19,520,474 of OX155972.1, forward strand.
GCAAAGCTTTTTGTTAGGACACTCTAACAGCACCGCTATGGGTAAATTTACCATTGGAGATTTATGTAACCGTAAACAGTGGAGACAGACCCAAGCTCTAGCTGACGCTTTTTGGAATAGGTGGTCTAAAGAAGTACTACCTATGCTAGTCTCTCGACCTAAATGGAAGGAGGTACAACCTCCACTAAGGGTGGGGGAACTGGTGTTAATATTGGATCCCTCTCTAGAAAGAGGAAGATGGCCTCGCGCTATAGTAACGGAAGTCTACCCTGACAAAACAGGTGTTGTCAGGATAGTAGATGTAAAAATCGACGGAAAAATTTATCGCAGGTCAATAAGCAAACTAGTTAGATTAGAATTGTCCGCCCGAATAGAATAAGCCATAGATATAAATAACGTAGATTTAAGGTAAATAATTCGTAAAATAAGTTAATGGCACGTTGCCATGAGCGGGGAAATGTACGAATTATCACTTGCATTTTCTAATATGGGTGGCTGTTCGCGAGAGATCGATTCTTAGAAGCTTATATTCCTCTTTCACACGCTCGAGCCACCCCATAACAGACATAAATAACAGACACTGAAACAAAATACGGCTCATTCAAATATTAAAATCATCCGCAAGGAAGTCCTAACTAAATACGCAGGACAAAATTCCATGAAAGGTCCTGGTAATAATATATCGCCGTCTTTAAGGGCCGAAGACCCCTAATTAATTATCAGCCTGTCATTTCTCGCAGTGGATATATCGAGGGTGTCGACCGATAACAAAAAATCGTAAACGCGGCAAGCCGCTCGCGCAACCCTCTTATATTAAAACAAATGTGGTAATCTCAAAATAATCGCAATGTTTGAGGTAATTAGGAGGCTATTAATTATTCGACTGAAAGCTTGGATAAAATCAAATACTTATAATTTTGCTAGCTATTCGAAGGAATTTTAAGTACTAAATATGATGTATTGTTAATGTTTAATCTACATATTTTCGCTATAAACCTAATGATAATGTAGTAGTAATACATATTATAGAAAATTACCTTCAATTAAGGTGAGATTAATTTAAGTTAAAAATGTAAGCCTGATTGAATAATATGTACTCTCGCTAAGCCACACCCCTTAACCCTCAGTAGGCCGGTCTCTTACCGCCGCCATTGCCTTTTAACCAATCACGGGTTAGAGTGGCGGGGCTTTAGCGAGGCTAGTGAACGATTTGGAAAATCGAACAGTCACAAAAATACCGAGGTCGAGAATGAACGACCCTTAAGCGGCGGGATAATAGTTGTACATACGGCAGCCCTTGGCTGGTCTCGTACTCGCGCGCACAATTTAAGTGTATACTGTAACTCACGAGTAAATTGAGGGACAATAAACGTTCTTTTGAAATAAACTCTTTCACTGTGTGATCATCTAATAGAGTGTGAACCAGATACGGGAGACTACTCGGCGGCCAGGAAGAACGAGAGAACGCGAAGGTAAATAACATTTACAGTCCACAAAAACCACCCTTCAGCAGTGGGAGAAACTCACAGAAAAATAACTGATGGATTTTATAACCAATGCAAATATTAAAAAAGTAAACAATTTCAGCGTAGGAATTATGCATAAAAATACTTTCAAAATTGAATCAAAAACAGAAAAAAGAATACAATGCATAGTCTAGTGGCAACGTCACCTAACTAGGCCGGGACCTGTTCTAAGGTAAACATTTATTTTTTAATGTGCTTGCACAAATACCGTGTTTATAAGAGTGGCATATATTCCATGTATGCACAAAATTGGAATTGCAAAACAATTTAAAAATGACTAAATACTTAAATTAAATAATTAAATTAAAGTTAGAAGTGTAATTACATGTATAATTTCTTTCTAGGTCAAGGCTAGTACTGTGCAATGCCCTTTCGCATTTTATTGAGTTAAAGAATAGGAATCTGAAACTGTTCATTTTCATACTAGCTAGCAAAAGAATGTCTGCACCTAGTTATTACACGGCGATCCATCTCTGGCCGCGATCTCCATAGAGATGAAACTTTAAAAATGCGAAATTATGACGTAGCATTCAAATAAAGTGGTGCAAGTTGCTCTCGGCGGCGCCACAGGTTAAACAATTACATTTCTGTAATGTCAGATGCGACACAAACGCCCTGGAAATTCACTCGATCAACTCTGCAAGTTGTAGTTACGAAGGAGGAGCTAATAGGCCCAGTACAGTTGAGCGATCAGGCTTATGACGCACTGGCGTCCAGGGCTCCGGAACCATAGCTGCGGGGCCAGAAAAAAGAGGGTGCCAGTTTAGGCGGCCAGAGTCGCTGCTCAGTGTCAGCGGCATACAACTGGCTGCGGAACTGGCTCCTACGTACGTGCACACATAGGCAGCCACATATATACGGGCTGCGCGCAGCCAGTGGCTCCCACTTTGGATGATTATATCATATGCGCGTGCTTTCAAAATCAAAAATCAAAATGTTCTTTATTCATATAGACACAATTAAATATTAGTTTTGATTTATGTTCTTATGATGCGTCCAAGCATTACTCCCAAGCCGTTATGTCATTTGCATAATCAGATATTGTATAATATCCTTTTTCATACAATTTTGCTTTGATGGTGGCTTTAAACTTATTTACAGATAGTTCTCTAATAGTATGAGGAAGTTTGTTATAGAAGCGTATACATTGTCCCAAAAAAGAATTGCTTATTTTGTGGAGACGAGTAGCACGTACAACAAGGTTATTCTTATGTATAGTATTAACATTATGACTTGTCCATATTCTTGTGGACATACAACAGATTTTCGTGTATATATTGTGATGCAACACTAAGAATATTTATCTCTTTGAATTTTTCTCTTAGGGAAACCCGAGGACCAAGTTTATAATATATAGCTCTTACAGCACGTTTCTGTAGTATAAAGATGTTATTGATGTCCGCACAGCTTCCCCAGAGAAGAATCCCATAGGACATAATGCTATGAAAGTAACTTAAGTATACTATTCTTGCTGTATCTACATCAGTCAGCCGCCTTATTGTTTTAACTGCGTATGCCGCAGAGCTAAGTTTTTCTGTCATTTTCTCAATTTGTGGGCCCCATTGTAATTTGGAGTCAATTGTTATCCCTAGAAACACAGTTGTAGCAACAGGCTGTAGTCTAGTTCCATTTATTTCTACATTGGTTTGTACCTGCTTAACATTAGGTGCAGAAAATTTAATCACTTTGGTTTTTTTAAATTTAATAGTTGGTTATTTATATTAAACCAATGGACAACTTTGAGAGTGCTTTGGCTCCCGGAGAGAGCAGATCCTGGCTGCCCAATGCGTGCACCTCTATGCGTTCTCTAGTAACGTTCTGGCTCTGCAGCAATGGCTCCGTAGTCATGGACGCCAGAGCATTATGAGCCTTATGGCCCATGTGTTAAGGTCGGCCGAACTCACAGGTCAACAGCCTTTCGGCAGCCTCCAAGCAGAAGTGTGAGCCCGGGTAGGACTCTATGGCTGCGGGCCAGTTGCCATGGGAATCATAGTTCGGGCGCTCCTGGACGGTTTACGCCATCAGGGAGTCCCAGTCGCTACATCCCGGTCGCTCATAGAATCAGCTTGATGGTATCATAATATTGTGTTGTCACCGAACTTACATAAGTATCCAAATGTCAGCTCATTCGGATATCCAATGTCAATTTGAGCTCAATCGGATACAATCAAGTGTTTGATAAATAGTTTGCAAATTTTGTAACGTCCAACTTACATACATCGATATATTAGCTAGATATGCCCTCAGATACGAATAAGTTTGCTTCATACCCTTTGCTCGTAAAACATGTGACAGAGAGAGCAATAAATTGAACAGTTTGCGAGATAATAGCACGCCAAGATTCTTCGCGGCAGCAAAGTTAATTTATATTAGGTTGCAATGTTTGTAAATATGTAAGCAATGATATATGATCCCCTAGATGAGCCGTTCGCACTCGAAAATGACCACTTTAAAACCACTACTGAAAGCCGGCCAGTAGTAGTTTGGTCGCAGTCCGCTGGCAGATAGCCTACCGTTTCCGGGGTGAGAGCTGCCGCGGAGAATATTTATTAATTTATTTTATTTATTAAAGAAAAGCACATTTTTTACAGCAGTACATTGTAAGTTTAACATTAGAAGCTTAAATATAAATAATAGCAAAATAGAAAGCACCGCAGACCACCATTTTTTTTAATCAACGCCCCCTAACTAGGCCTAGACCCGTACTAAGGCAAGCGTACCAAGTAGACAGTGGCTTGTGCATAGTTCACACTAATTAATTTAAAAAATATGCTAGGTATCAAATAATAAAAAATTAACTAATAATAATAAACACTGTAATTTGAGTGTAGTGTGATGTAACTGTAGTGTAGTGTAGTGTGATGTAACTGTTGCTGTAGTGTGCTGGAAAATTAACATTCAATAAATGGTGAAATAATCAAATTGAATAATAATAATATAATGTCGTAATAAATACAAAAAATATAAATAATAATAATAATGAATCGAAATAAATGGAAAAATGATATCGCAATAAATAGTTAAAGGATTAAATTTAAATAGTCCGAGGATACAATTATACCTATATAACCTATATAAGTCCATTATACCTATATAAGTCCATGTTACAAAATAAAATATATATTTCAATAAAATTCAATTAACCCTTCAGGCCTCGAAAAGAACAAAAACACATTATATTGGCGTGTTATTATCTTTATCAGCTTTAAATAATGAGTGACTCTTCTGGTGGATTGTTTGTGCCCGCATCCTAAACTGTGGCAGCGAGGCGCGCGGTGGCTGGAGTGGGGCGGATAAGTTTCAGTGGCAGTTTTTCAGCGTTCCGTTCGCCGCGTGCCGCCCATATTTCAGCGGAGGATATGAAAGTCGCATGAAGTTCTCGCGGATGTCGTTCGCAACGGGTTATTTCACCGACCACTCCACTCCGCCCGAAAACACTGGCGCTTCTAGTTTTGCATTTCGGCCGCATCCGCAATAATTCACAAATGGAATCTAGGGCTTCGTGCTCTCTGTTCCCTACTCGCCGAAATCAGCAGCCATGCATATATAATTGTTTTGATACATCTTCGGTTCCATGCAGTTTGGGCCTGGTGACTTGTTCGTGTTTTCTTAGGTCTCCTAAACTATACAATACAATACAATGCGATGTATTCTACTCCAGTAGGTAGGTATTCCTAAACTAATTGGACGCGTCACTGCGTCTAACATTCTAAGTGATTATTCAAAATTACCTATCGAGATAATTGTGACTACCAATTAATTATTGTAATTTAAAATCGATTTGAAATTCTTGAATATTAGAAAATAATGCAGTAAATGAAATGTCTGATTAAATAAAGAGCAAAATATCTATTATCATAATTATCAAAATAATAATGCGATAGTCATGAGAAATAATAATCGTTTACTAAAAATTACATAATTTAAAAAAATGGTCAAATCCAGCCATATAGCTATCAAAGATAAAAATAAATATTACGCTCTTCACATAAGAAGGCGCCATTCTTGTTTCCATTGCAGTACCTTTAATTTGGAGATAAAATTCATCCTCAAAAGAAAAAGCATTCCTAGTGAGGACGAATTCATCATCAGATATTAAGTTAGGTGTTGGATTTAGGCTGTTTAGAAATGTTGGTTGGGTAACTTTGTTTATTAAAAAATGGAATAAATTGATACAGTTGAGCTTTCAGCTCTTAACAATCTAAGCATAGATACGAATATCGCCATTTTAGGTAATATAATATAATGGTAATATTTAAGTAGTATTAGGTAATATTTAGGTAATATGAAGGTAGTATTTAAATAATACAAAGGTAATATTTCGTTTTGCTTATTTGCATGAAAAATATTTAGATATTAGCTCATAAAAACCAAAAAAAAAAAATATGATTTCTTGAAAAAAAATATGATGTTTGACAATGGAATTTTATCAGAAATATCCGCGAAATGACGCGCGAAATTATTCTAGCGGCCGTCTATGTATCTATAGTAATAATGAGATATTTGGTATAGATTTTAGGATGTGTTCGAATTAGAAAATAATATTACTGTGCGCTCCGGGAGCAAGCCGCCAATATTGGTCGTTACGTAGTCAACAACGGTACAAGTACTGTAACTTAAATATTAAAAAGAATAACTGTGCAATGATCGCATTGAAATTGTATATATAGAATATTGAAATCTCATTTTGTAAAACAATTAGATAATTATGAATAAATATGAGAAAGTCGAAAAAGTGAAAAAAACTCGGAATTTCTAACTTGTACTTGTCTTACGGAAAAATACGGATCCCTATTTAGAAATTGTGATTTTAATACTATAGTGATTTTTATTAGATTCTCTATCAACGGTAATATTTCGTTTTGCTTATTTGCATGAAAAATATTTAGATATTAGCTCATAAAAACCAAAAAACAAATGATGATTTCTCGAAAAAAAACATATGATGTTTGACAATGGAATTTTACCAGAAATATCAGCGAAATGACGGGCGAAATTATTCTAGCGGCTGTCTATGTATAGTAATATATGAGATATTTGGTATATATTTTAGGATGCGTTCGAATTAGAAAATAAAATTAATCTTCGCTCCGGCAGCAAGCCGCCAATATTGGTCGTTACGTAGTCAACAACGGTACAAGTACTGTAACTTAAATATTAAAAAGAATAACTGTGCAATGATCGCATTGAAATTGTATATATAGAATATTGAAATCTTTTTTTGTAGAACAATTAGATAATTACGAATAAATATGAGAAAGTCGAAAAAGTGAAAAAAACTCGGAATTTCTAACTTGTACTTGTCTTAAGGAAAAATACGAAACCCTATTCAGAAATTGTAAATACTATCGTGATCTTTATTAGATTCTCTATCAAAGGTAATATTTCGTTTTGCTTATTTGCATAAAAAATATTTAGATGTTATCTCATAAAACCAAAAAAAAAAATGATGATTTCTCGAAAAAAAAAATGATATTTGACAATGGAATTTTACCATAAATATCCGCGAAATGACGCGCGAAATTATTCTAGGGCCGTCTATGTATCTATAGTAATAATGAGATATTTGGTATAGATTTTAGGATGCGTTCGAATTAGAAAATAAAATTACTGTGCGCTCCGGGAGCAAGCCGCCAATATTGGTCGTTACGTAGCCGAAAATATGACGTGTTTTTAAATTCGTTCGCTGTCCAAAGTGGCGATTGCACGTATTGCTTTCAAATGGTTTAAATTTTCGGGGTAATGTAATTATATGTATTTTGTTTGAATGATATTGATTATTGATATGTATATTTATCTTCTTCCTAGACCCTGTCCCATTCAATTGGGGTTGGCCTTTCTTGTCCTTCTCCTCCAATAAGCACGATCTTGTGCTGTGTCGGCGTCGAGTTGAGTATCTTACAGGTCTATTTCAACCGTCGTCCACCAGGAGGCAAATGGTCTTCCAAGAGAACGTTTTATCGTTGGCAGGTCTAAGGCAAGCTTCACTATGTGATCATCTGGGCATCGCTGGACGTGACCGTACGACCGTAAGCGTTTTTCTTAGACTTTATCAATTATCAGAGCAACTTTAAAACTCCCCCTTATGTACTCATTTCAATTCAATTCAATTCAATTCTTTATTGAGAAATCACACAGTATTACAGTAATAATATTGCTTAAAAATGTATGCAGATTTACAACAAACAAAACCGGTTTCGGATTTCAATAAAATTACATAAATTACGTTTTTTTTTTAACTACTTAATAAGACTTTGTACCTTCAATTTTAGAACTACATAAAAGTCTAGTATGCAGGGTTCGTGTGTATGTGTTTGTTGGAGTGTGTTGAGCGTGTAAGTGTGGAGTGTGAGCGTGTATGATATTAGTAATTGCGTATATAAAATATATAGATAGTCTATACCTAGTTTAAAACTTACGTTTTTTCGTTCCTCCGCGACTAATTCGTGCCAACACCAACTACGGGAAAAATTCCATCGCTTATAGGCTGATGTGCACGCACGACTCTCGTTTCTCCACCATCGACATTTTCAACCTCAACCAACCGACCTTCGTTAAAGAATTATTCAAATCAATTGCACCTAACGAGCTTGTTAAGAGCCCTATCACATATTTTTTCCAGAAAGGCAAGAAAAGTGGATTTTTGGCGTTCTAATTCCAAGAAATAAAGAGATTTCTACAAACTTTAATTACTGAATTACCTGGACCATTTCTTGATGTTGACCATAGCGGCCTTTAATTTTAGATTAAACGAATATTATTTACTTATTCAGCCCATTTTCCGAAAGTCGTTATTCGTAAAACGCTCGGAAGGCAAACTTTGAGCTCCTTAATACAGTAATATCACTATAACGAAAACCGTATACTATTTTTTTTTATGTCCGTCATGTATTCTTGTTGTACACTACGGCTTTATTTTTTCGTTTTTTGACCACATATCCAAGGTATACATTACTTACAATTACACAAAATTTAAAAAAAATCTTCCTGTATCATTCTAATTTTCTCAGAAATAAAATAAGATTCTTATATAATACTTATACTATATTAAAGTTCACTCTTTTAGCAATACGACATAATATAAATTATTGTCATTAGAAAGGAGAAAACACTGCAAAAAACAATTAGAAATTGTGTATATATTTGCTTGCGCAAGAGAAGAGCGCTCAGTTCCGCGGTTTTTCTCCCAGGGTTGAATAGTTATTTATTTATTTATTTATTTATTTATCCTATCTTTTATAGTTACATCCAAAAAAAAATGCGTTCATTTTTTCAACTCATTTTAAAAGAATACCTACGCTATTTTGTAATAGGGCTCTTACCTATCGTTCTTAGTTATATACATTTCATGCAACATATCAATAGCTACTACAAATATTTATAAATATCTATAAATATTTATTATTTATCTATAAATATCTATAAACATCAATAAATATCTGTATCTATATATCCACTATACGACCTATCTATGTATATCTTTATTTATATCTATATACATATACACATACCATCGTCTAACTCCTTCTTCCTAATCACTTCCAATTCCCTACCTCTCCCATCGGTTGTCTATATTAATTTTATATTTATTATGAACTTACTTTATTTTACAATTAATTTTTAAGTGTAATATGCTGAAATCCTAATGTGTAATATGCGGAAATCTGTTACTTTCGTAGGAAACGATTATCGGCGTAATGTTTTTCTTTTTTTTCTACATTATGTTTATGCACACGTATGTCAATTGCGCTGTATGTTTCCAGAAATAAAATAAAAATAAATAAAATAAATAATAATAATAACAATAATAATAATCAATAAAAATAGCTAAAAACGAATAGTCAGCTTATTGTATCGGTTAGGGTTTGATTTACGGAATATTTGTAAGTGATTATGTAATTATTAAACATATCAATACCATTTAAATGGGTATTATGTATAAAGCTCACAGCAGCGTGTGAGTACTCCATTCCTTGATGCATTAGTTTTAAAACGCGGCAATCGAAACAGGTCAAATTGGCGTGTGGTCCTCATTGGGGCGTTAATATTGATCGCTCCCACCAGGTCAGAGCAATCGAATATACCATTCATTATTTTATAGAGGCACAGAGCATCATTCAAGTTGCGCCGATAAGATAGAGAATTTATTTTAAACTAGCTGCGCCCCTCGGTTTCACCCGCGTGTGATAGAAAACTATATATCTTTATAAATTATGGCGTATGTGTTATTCTGATGTGTAAGCTATATTATTGTAAAGTTTCATCAAAATCCATTTAGTAGTTTTTGCGTGAAAGAGTAACAAACATCCATACATACATTCTTACAAACTTTCGCGTTTATAATAGTAGTAGGAGCAAATTCTCAAATTCTATGGCTTCGAAAGGGGAGTGAATGGGTGGTACAAGGTTGTAAGGTGAACGCTTACATGTGGCAAGACAGCTGTCCTAAACCTACCACAGCCGGTCGTTAGTCCGGAATCCACCGTTCACCTCCCAGGAATGTAATAATTATATATGATGGGCCCGATTTTTGGTCGGTGAATTCCATGACAGCTCCGTTTGTATTTTATTGCAAGGCTGCCGCATTAGTAGTATTACAATAACTTTTCGTCTTAAAATTTAAATATCGAACGAACTTATTTAGGATATTTTGTAGTCTGTTAATATGGACCTGATAATAGGGAGACCATATTGGAGAAGCAAACTCAAGGTGAGATCGAACAAACGATTTCGGATTTTGTGTAATAGTGTGACACCCGCTGACCAGCGTAGCATGCTCATTTCCGTTGTATGTAGTTTATTAAGATGTTGTTTGTTAGTCGTCCAATATTCTGATGCATACAAGACAGCAGGTATAATGGCTGTCTTATACGAGTACATTTGCCCTTTTGATCTTAGGGGGAATTTTTCTGACGCACATGACGCCTGTTAGTTTTCTTCACCTCATCCATCCTGTTGTAGATCTATGAGTAACATCGTTTTCAATTTAGCCATCATTGCTTACTTTCATTGCTTGAGCCCAATTATTTAAATTGCGTCATCATCCCTAAAGGCGTAATTCCTAAAGAGATTTTGATGTTACTAGGGTTATTATTATTAACTGAAGTAATATCGGCCTATTACGCGCTAGTTGAGTCACACCTGCGCTATGGTATTCTTTTATGGGGTAATGCAGCACACATCAACAGTGTATTCACTCTCCAGAAAAGAGCCATACGTGCGATAGTAGGTATTGGTCCACGGCAGTCATGTCGTGAACACTTCCAAAAACTAGGGATATTGACCGTATATGCGATTTTTGCTCAAGAAGCTCTTTGCGAATTCTATTGCAATAAGAGCTCGGCCATATCCCACGAGGAAGTACATCGGCATGACACCAGGAATAAAACCCTGTATCTCCAACCGTTCGTAGCACGTACTGCCAAGTTCCAGGCGACTAGTCGATACTTAGGCCTCAAACTTTTCAATAAATTGGGCGAAAGATTAAAAGAAATTAAAAACATCGATATTTTCAAGAGATCCATCCGAGTCTATCTGCTTAAAATCAACATGTATGCCCATAACGACTTCTTAAAATATTTTGAAAATACATAGCATCGTATCTACCCATTTAATCTAATACATATTATTTACCGTTAATTGTTTTGTTGTAAACTGTTATCATATAGTCTATGTTTTTGTAAATTAGTAAGTTTAAAACTATATATTGTATATCATCTCTTGTCTAAATTGAGTAACTAATTTAAGATTAATTACTGTCATTCCTACACAATTGTATGGTTGTATTGGAAATAAATACCTTTTACTTTTTTTTTCTTTACTTTTATTAATGTCATGAAAAATGCATGACATGTGTTCTGTCGTTTTTCTACTAATCTTAAGGCTGTTTCGTGTGCATCAATCCACGGGTTGAAATTTTGTTTTAGGTCGTCTACATCGTCCGAGGTCGAAATAACATCATCGGCGTAGAGTACGTTCCAAGGCAGTGACTATTGACAGTTTTAGGAAAAATTTTGATTATTGATATGTATGTAGATACAGGGCCGGCTCTAGGGTTTTTGGCGCCCTAGGCGAAAACAAATTCTGCGCCCTCATTAAAGTGCTATGGTATGGAATGGAACTTCAGAAAAACGTTTTTGTTAATAATTGTTATAAAAAGAAATTTATTTTTAACCTTTGATTAATGACTGGGACATTTAAATAAAACGAATGTAAATTTTAATAAAATACATATAATTACGAATACATATAAAATAGATATAAATGGCGAAAATACCGGACCTTGTTTGCCCTTACTGTCAAAAGAAATATAAACGTCTGGCGTGGCTAAACAAGCACATTGCTGGGCATGATGATAGCGACGCTTCACGGCAGTGTCTTAAACCGTCGCAAGGAGTCACGGACAGAGTCGAACCTTACACGTCCCTAGTCTCCACATCTGCCCGAAGTTTATCACCCGACCGGTCTCCACGACCTGCGCCAATCATATCTTTCCCTCCTCTAAAACTCCCTTCACTTGCAAAAGAGGATTGGGAATTTCACTATAGTAATTTAACTTCAATCCTTGACCACTCTGTGAACCGTAATGCCCCTGCCAGTGTTCAACTGTCGTCCTTCCAGGTCCATGAATACTTCTCGGATGTTTACCCAAAATCTACCCATGTTGACCCGGTTCACAGAGAAAACGCATTCAAAGCAAAGCTCCGTAGGCAGAAGCGGCTACTTCGTCACCAGCTACGTGAAGCCAAGAAAGCCGGAGATAAGGCCCTCTGCCACAACTTCTCGCGCGCGTACCGCTCTATACTCAAACTGATACAGAGCGTAGCAACGCAAAACAACAAGCGCAAAGAAGCATATCTGAAGTCCAAAGAGGAATCCCGGTTTGACAAAAACCGTTTTAGCTACAGTAAAAAGGTTTTGTCTGCCGCTAAGGGCACAATCCAAATCAAGGAAGAAATGGCCACGGAATACTTTTCGACCACTTATGAGGATCCAATGCGGCTCCATACGTACAGCCCTCCTCCGGACATTAAACCTCCGCACCTGTCTACAGTAGCTTTCGCCTCTCAAACCCCATCTCTAGATGAGATTTTAAATCAAATAAAAAGGAAGCCGTCGGGCTCTACTCCAGGTCCCGATGGTATTCCCTACTTAGTGTATAAACAGTGCCCTGCCTTCTGCAATATTTAGGATCCATCTTCCGACATATATGGAATAGCGGTGTAGTCCCACAGAATTTCGGCCGAGCGACAGTCATCTTGATTCCGAAGGTCCCAGTTTGCACCGGACCAAAGGACGCTCGGCCCATCGCTCTGACAGATACTGTGGCCAAAATCTTTTTTGGCATAGTCCACATGAGGATGAGCGAATTCATGCACCGGAACGAGTACCTTGGAGTATCGGTACAAAAAGGCTTCATGCGTGGCGTCTCAGGCTGCCTCGAGCACAATTCTCTCTTGGCTGCTGCCATTAAGGATGCGAGACAGCACGAACGCCAAATCAATGTATGCTGGCTCGACCTAGAGAATGCCTTTGGGTCAATTCGGCACAGTGTCCTCCACTTTGCGCTCCGCTGGTACAACTTCCCACCTGTGGTGCGTGACATTGTAGCCTCCTACTACAACTGTCTGACGTTCCATGTCAAAACGCAAGAATGGACTACCCGCTCTATATCATATTCAATTGGACTGTTTCAGGGCTGTTGCCTTTCTCCGACGATATTCAATATCGTTTTCAATATACTGCTGGAAAGCCTGACCCAGTTCGACAAGAAGTGGGGTTAACGTTTTAAAACAGACGGCCAATACACATCGTCGTGCCTCGCTTTTGCCGACGACCTAACTTTTATCACCAGGAGCCCCAAGCAGCTTTCCCTGCTATTATAGAAATTGGAGCTGTTCTGCGACTGGTCAGACTGTATAAAAGTGAAGCCCTTCAAATGTATTGCCTTGGACTCGCCCGCATAGGCACAAAATTTACGTCCTATGACCCAAAATTGGTCTATAAGGGCTCTATTATCTCCCTTATAGACCCAAATAACCACTTCAAATTTCTTGGCAGGAAAATCACCTGCCAGGGAAAAGACCTCTCTGGCGATCATGTTATAGAACATTTCAGTAGTTGCCTGGAAAAGATAGATGCATTGCTAATTTCTGGCCCTCGTAAGGCTTGGATCTATGACAACTATCTAACTTCACATTTGTCATGGCCCTTTCTTATTTACGATTTCACCAAAACCCAACTGTCTCGTCTGGATGCACTGGTGACAGCTAGTTTAAAATCCTGGTAGTCCTTAGCCAAACCAGCTCACCCCTCGACTCTCTTCAGGTCCAAACACAATTTTGGGCTAGCTCTAAAACTGCCCTCTCTGCTCTACGCCAACTCAAGAATAACCAAAAATTCGATTCTAAGCAATTCCAAGGATCCGGAAATATCGAAGCACGTAGTAAGTGGCCGTAGTGAGTCAAATGATCTACAAGCCCGCGTTGACTTCCACAAAAAGTTCCTTACTGGAATCAGCCAGAATGGCACTGGTCTGGGGTATGGCAGTACAACCATGAGCGATGTGGACTTGAAGAAGTCTCTCTTGCGGGGAGATTGCGAGAGCAATAGTATGGCTCACGCTATTGGCCTTCAATGCCAGAATGATTGGACAACAATTAGAGACTTTTGCATTCCTCCTCCAATGCACTGGAAAGTAATGTTGTATGACTAGACGCCAGAGATGCTGAAATTTTATTTAAATGCCTTTCAGCATACACTTCCAGACCCCAGTAACCTCGCTCGTTGGAGCTATGCCGAGGATAGTTCATGTCCCCTTTTGTAGCAACACCCCTTGCACAGCTAGACATATTCTAGCTGGCTGCAAGGTGGCCTTGGATCAAGGATGGTACACTTACCGCCTCGACAAAGTCCTTGCTGTTATTCGCGAGGTACTTAGCCTCTCAGTGGCTCGTACCAACGAGGGTTTGACAGTATCCTACAAACCCCCAATACAGTTTGTGCGGGTTGGCTCTAAAGGCAAAAAACATCTCACTGCAAAACCTTTCTCAATAATCGAGAAAGCTTCAGATTGGATTATGGAGGTCGATTCGGTCTCTAAGCAGTATAAATTCCCTGAAAGTCTCGGATGCACAGCCCTGCGTCCAGATATAACTCTTTACTCTCTATCTCGGAAGATGGTCCTTATCGTACAGTTAACTGTTCCATGGGATTCAAATATCGCAAAAGACCACGAGTACAAATTAAATAAATACCATGACCTAGCAAATGCCGTCACCCGGAACGGCTTCACAGTTCACCTTCACGCGGTGGAAGTAGGCGCTCGAGGCCTGCCAGCTAAATCTTTGTTTCACCTTTTTAAAGACCTTGGTCTCTCCAGGAAAATAATCAACTCCTTTCTAGAAAAATTATCTAAAACCGCGATTTCTGCATCTCAAATTCTATGGCTTCGAAGGGGGAGTGAATGGGTGGTAAGGTGGACGCTCACATGTGGCAAGACAGCTGTCCTAAACCTACCACCGCCGGTCGTAAGTCCGGAATCCACCCTTCACCTCCCAGAAGTGTAATAATTATATATGATGGGCCCGATTTTTGGTCGGTGAATTCCATCGCAGCTCCGTTTGTATTTTATTTTTTATTTTTATTTACTACAAACCTTAAGATATATGCTAGTTTAAAAAGTAGTTCTAGTAATGGCCTTGCATTTTGTCTTTTGTTTTGAAGACTTATATATTAATAAGTAGAAATCTAAATAGTATTAGAAAAGCTTCAAACAAACATTAAGTATATATGTGTTTATAGGTTGTATAATAGCATTATATACAGTTCTCTCAATAACAAACAAAAACTCACAGTTAGATTACAGATAGCTTTTCTGTTTTTATAAAACTTGCAAAATCCACAAAGAGTAATTGATATTTTTGATATTGGATTATTGTTTTATTAACTACGGTCCAAAAGTCACTTTGAAATACTGATTTACAGTATTTATACTCCTAAAGTCCAAATGGTACTTTTCTTGCTTTCTGCTTAGCCAATTCTTGTATGAGGGCTGTTGAGTCTAAGTGTCTTGCTATCTGACTCCAATAAAATTGTCGCTAGACCAACAAGTCTCTCCTAGCACATTGTAGATTTTAATTAGCTTAAGTTTTGAAAAACTTAAAAAAAAACCTCGATTTTGCGCCCTCCAAAATTTTGCGCCCTAGGCGGTCGCCTAGGTTGCCTATATGGATGAGCCGGCCCTGTGTAGATATACAATTTGATAGAATAAAGTATGGTAGCACTGGTTTGTATACAGTGAATCCATTTATTAGGAGTATGCAGGCAAGAGGAGCAGGCGGATAATGCGAGGCAAGACGGCGTGGCCTGGCGGCAAGGTAAGGCGGTAAGGCGGACGCGGAGATTCCAATCTGAGCTCGCTAACTCAATCCGTGTACGTCAGCGGAATGCTTTGATAGGATGTACCCTTTGCCTTACCTTACCTTACGTGAGGCACCTCAAACGATCTCACTCCGTTACATAGCTCGCCGCTTGCGCCATTTGACTGTAGAAAAAGCAAGATGGTTCTGTCCTCTTGCCATTGATTATATTGGGTACTTACCTATGTTATTGCTGTTTTTTTTCACAATGGCCACATTGAACTTGGATAACTTGGGTTAGAGTTGGAATTTCAATTTTAAATAAATTCCTATTTATGGTTATTTTATTATTTTTTAAGAATAAGCTATTTATTTGTCTTTTCATCGTTTCTTTTTGCTGAAATATTTTCGTTTGTGCAACCATGGTAATGTTGAAAATTTTCAATATTTTCAAATATAAAATCGAAGACTATCGCGGTTGTTTGACATTATAAATAGGATAGAAAACGAATTTACCGCGTGAAATTTGTAGCAACCGACGTTTCGGTGACGTTGCCGCCGTTGTCCAGGGTAGACTGAAGAGCTGTCAATCCGTTGTTTTGCGGGTAGGCCGCATACCGCTTCCGCCACTGCGTAGGTTATAACGGTGGTGGGGGGCCGGGCTCAAACTCTCTTCTACGTGGAACCCTCTTCTTAAAATGTTCCCGCTGCAAAACGCCGAAGGCAAAGACGTAAAACAGGATACAGTGAGTGTTGTGTGCATGACGGATTTTCAAAATTCCCGCGCTCCGAGCCCGGCCCCCCCAACCATCGTTATAACCTTGGCAACCCTTCCGATATGGCAAAATGCAGGTGGGGCTGGTTGCATTGACGGCAAAACTAATAGCAATCTAATGGGCCATCTATAATAACATTGAAAATGAAGTTTTTTTCATTAAAGAGCGATAAGTGATAAAAACTCAATAATTTTACCAATGATAGCAATAATAACCTTAAATTATTAGTGCCATCTATCGCCTTTATATAGGCTGATTACAACACAAATAATATGGAGGGGTAGAATGCCATCTATTAGTCTGTCTGAACGCCACAAAACAGTGTAATGACCGTTTCATTATTTCACCATAGTTTCTAAATGCTTCGAACTATTCAGAAGTAGGTTGTATTATATATATTATATATATATATATATATATATATATATATATATATATATATATATATATATATATATATATATATATATATATATATATATATATATATATATATATATATATATATATATATATATATATATATATATATATATATATATATATATATATATATATATATATATATATATATATATATATATATATATATATATATATATATATATATATATATATATATATATATATATATATATATATATATATATATATATATATATATATATATATATATATATATATATATATATATATATATATATATATATATATATATATATATATATATATAGAATTGATTAGAGGGATGATTATGAAGAAAATAATAATAAAAGCCACTTACATACATAGTACATAGTGGAGAAAGGGGTCCCTTGTTTGAATTAGGGATTGCTTTATATTTAAACGTAACTCATATTTATTTATTGCTATATATTTAATTCAAACAAGGGACCCCTTTCTCCACTATGTACTATGTATGTAAGTGGCTTTTATATATATATATATATATATATATATATATATATATATATATATATATATATATATATATATATATATATATATATATATATATATATATATATATATATATTATGCTCTACCACCGAGGGCAACCGACTGTGTGCGCCAGCGGTCGTCGCGAAGCTCTATAAAGCGTCACGAGTGGCGCGCGATCGTCACAAGACACCTGCTGCAGGGCGAGCAGCCCTGCGACGCCACAATCAGAAAGCCAGGTCAATGGGCCCGGCTCACATGCCTTGTATACGACCCGTAGACTGACTTACAGAATGCGCGACCGTCTTTAAGCACTGGATGTTTATAGAGCTACCACGCGTCAATAAGTATGTAATGGAGCATCCGTAAATTGAATTTTGTTACAACGAATATATGTATATCCTCCTAGCCGTGTTCGGCCATAGCGACTGCATTATAGATTCTAGTGATTTAATTGTATTTTTTTTTATTTATGTTTGGGGGTTTTGCTGGTGCGCCCTAAGGTGACTGATGTAGCAGATCTTGGCTTGGAATGTGCGTGCACATTTGGCGCAAGTCAAGACACCATCAACGTAATTATACTTTATGGCCGCCGGTGGTCGGGCCTTTAGCTCGTCTAAGTCGAGCAGCCTCTTCTTTTCAAAATCATCTACATTGCTCTGCTCTAGCAGTCTCCATCCTGGGAGATCTTTCGCTTTACTTTCCCACTGAGAGGGCTCAATGTTGCACCTTTTCATATGCCTCTTCTGAGCATCCTTGTATCTGAGGAGCTGGCCGCCTTGTTTCCGCTTGCCATTATTTAGTTCAGATTAAACGATACGCTTTGCCACTCTCTCATCAGGCATACGGGAGACATGTCCGCACCATCACAGCTATCGTCGCATCATGTATGCTTCTATTCCGCTGACTTTAGCACGTCGAAGAACTTCCGTGTTCATCACACGGTCCGACCACTTGATGTTCATTAAGTCGCGTAGGCATCGAAGGTGGAATTTGTCAAGTGCTCGAATGTGCTTTCGGTATGGGCACCATGTCTCTGATGAGTAGAGGAGGTTTGGGAGGACGATCGCCATGTAGACACTTTTGTCCCTAGCTTGATGTCGTGTGAGCTGAAGACTTTACTACGGAGTTTACCGAAACCTGCAGAAGCAGCTACTATCCTCCCGTTCAGTTCAGAATCAAGGTCACATTTTGCTGTTATAGTGCTACCAAGGTATTTGAATTAGTCCACTTGCTTCAGAACAGTCTCTCCGAGCTTAATAGATAGAGGTTCTTCATTAAGTGTGTTGGCCATCACTTCGCTTTTCTTCACACTGATTTTTAGGCCGAAGTTCTTACACGACAAGCCGAGGTTAGACATTAACCTTTGCAGGCCATCTAGACTTTCGGCTACGAAGCATAGGTCATCGACATACATTATATCCGTTATCGTGGTGTATGATACTTTTGTGTGGGCTTTAAGTCTCGCCAGTTTTAAAAGAGAGCCATCTGTGCGAAAACGAATTCTAACACCTTCTGAGATGTGTTGCAGAGCATCACGGACTACAACTGCGAAATACAAGGCAAACGGGGTAGGCGCAAGCACGCAACCTTGTTTCACGCCACAGCTTACAGGTTAGAACCCTGTTTGTTCACCGTTGACTGACACACAGCATTCCATGTCATCATGCAGGAGTCGAATCAGTCTGACAAACTTCTCAGTGCATTCAACCTTTTCAAAAATCTTCCACAGGGCTTCACGTGGTACGCTGTCAAATGCCTTCTCTAGGTCAACAAAACATAGATACAGATTATGACCCTGTTTCACGAATGCGGTTTCAATGATTAACTTATTGTATAAAAAACATGAGGCTCAGCGCGGACAAATTGTTTCTAATGATTATTTATACAATAGTTCACTTTTTCTAACAGCAGTCGTGTTTTTTTTATTTTTTTATTTTTGCTCTTATTTACTTTTTACAAATGAAAAAAAACGGAGTTAGGAAAAATAAAGAGGTCATTGCAAAGTGTATAAGTTTTAGTAAAATGCTCTTAAAAATAAATTTCCTTAAAATGCGGTCCACAAAAAGTATGTATAAAGTATGTGATTAAACTTAGGTACGACAACTGGCAAAACTTCTGTAGCGGTGTCGTTAATGAAAAGTGGCATATTTTTTTATTCGCGAGGACTTATCTTTCTGTTTTCTTTGTACATGGCTCGCGTTGGTTCAATCCTAAACTATTCAAAGTGCTCACTGCTTCGCCTTATAAATACAATTCCATTTTCAACCGAAGCGGAAACGGGCAGGGTGCTCTCACTGTTATATTGTGTGACGAGATTGCTAGAATTTAAGGACATTTAGTGGTGTTTTTTAAAGATTTTACGTAACTATATCGTCACTGTCATTTAAAAGTATTAGTTTAAAAATAAATATTATGCTGCTATGTTTTTATCAAATCCCTAAAACCATATTTTTTCTTTGAATATTGTCAAAGCTTAGACCTTTATGAATATGTCATCAAGAGTATTTTTCAAAATCACTAGCCTTTAACTCTTTGGATTTTTGTTTTTTTTATTTTTGGATATTTTTTTTTGTATTCTTGAAACGTTAATAAACATTTTGTAAAAAAAATATTTCGAAAATGTTTTTATCCTACTCTGAAAAACGCCTAAAATTTAGGTCGTTGGACCAGAATACCCTCTAAGACCATTTTCAGACTGAAGTATGTAGCCGGGAGTTTATTTATTTTTATTTATATTTTTTTTTTTATTATTTACCATAACACATTGTTTTTGCTTACGGAAATAATAAAAACCGAATGCGAAAAACATACATGTATACTTATTTGATTCTCTCACCCAACTGGGACTACCCCGTTCTGGGATGGACAGGTCTCTAATATTACAAAAAAATATGTATACGTTTTAGTAAAATGCTCTTAAAAATAAATTGCCTTAAAATGCGGTCTTCAAAAAAAACAACCCAAAAACAAATCGCAATTCTATTATTAAATCGGCATTAAATGTAACATAACATTCCGTTAAATAGAGTTTGACAAATCAAATAGACTTAAAACTACAATAAAAAGAAAAATAAAGTTATAAGAAATTAAAAATATAAAATGTCATAAAAAATATTACAAGTCAATAATATTTATATATCAACATTCGAATATCTTTCTTATTTAGACACGTATGTATTTTATTGCAACACTTCAACATTGCCTGTTGGGTCGATTTCTTTTTCATAAAACCAAATTGTGTGTTGCTCAAAATATTACTTTTCTCTATAAACCCTCGTATCCTGACTTTTTAAGACCTTAGAAAATACGGTCAATAAAGAGATGGATCGATAGTTTTCAATATTATGTATATCACCTTTTTTAAAGACTGGTATTATTTTTGCCATTTTATAGCATTCAGGGAAGATACCATTACTTAAGGACATTAAATAATATACTGAGGGGTATAGATACATTATCAGTAGACTTCTTTAGTATATCAACTTGAAAATTGTCTAATCCAGTGGATTGTTTATTTTTCAATAAGTTTATAAATTTGGCTATTTCCATCTCAGATGTGGGTTTCAGGAATATTGAATTATTATTTTTTTTCATTAATTTTAACATTTTATATAGGCTATATATATTGGCTTCGAAGGGGGAGTGAATGGGTGGTAAGGTGTACGCTCACATGTGGCAAGACAGCTGTCCTAAACCTACCACCGCCGGTCGTAAGTCCGGAATCCACCCTTCACCTCCCAGAAGTGTAATAATTATATATGATGGGCCCGATTTTTGGTCGGTGAATTCCATGGCAGCTCCGTTTGTATTTTATTTCATTGTTGTAATTGTGGTCTGAATTGCAGATGCCACACTTAAAGGTTTATTAATAAAGAAGTTGTTGCTCAAAACCAGATATTTTTCTTCGAGTTTTTTATTTACTTCAATGGACAATGGTGCGCTAAATCCTTTTGTCGATCTTCCGGTTTCATCGTTTATAATGGACCATTCCGTTTTTATTTTATTTCATGAGTGAAATATTGTTTGTTAATAGAATTTTCTTTGGCCTTCGTGAATATCGTTTCTTAACCTCGAATACATTTTATTGAAGAGTTTTCGATAAAAAGGGTCAAATTTAAAAATTTTGTTATTCAATACCTTTCTCTTCAGCCTACAGCGATATACAAGAACTGAAGTAATCCATTGCATGTTGGAAGGTACGAGACTGTTTGCCTTATTGTTGGATATGATTTCGAAAAGTACTTATATACCCGAGTGTGAAACCACGTATAGGTCATATTAGTGTCATCTGTTGTCTGAAGGTAGTCCCAGTTTTACGTTTCAACGCATTTTCTACACTCAGTATGATTACTCTTAGCGAAGTTCCTCTTTGTTTTAACTACATAATTTTGAGTACGCTTAAAAACATCATCGATTTCAATAACATGAAATGCATGATCAGATAACCCGCGATCTATGGTTTTGAGGCGTATATTCGATTTAGGTATATTTACAATAAGTTGTCAAGTAGGGATTCATTGCCAGTGACCGGATCTGTTCTGGTGGGTTCGTTTTTGAATAAATAGCAGAAATTATTTTTTTTACAAATGTTGGTAAATTTATTTTTATCCTTTGATTTGGTTAGAAAATTAACGTAGTAGTCGCCACGTATGTATTCGTAAAATAGACACGTATGTATTCGTGGGAATACATACGTGTCTATTTTTGTAAGTTTGATTTAGAATCGTATGAAATTTATCGATGAAATTTTCAAAGGATCCACAAGAACGATATACATAGATAATCACAAGATTTAACGACTTTACTTTTATTGCTACTGCTTCGAAATGGATTTCGTTTACGAGAAGTGACAAATCAATCGTTTCTGGTACGTATTTGTTTTTAGCGTAGATCATTGTGCCGCCATGTTCCCGTTGTTGTCTGATTTGGCTTGCAGCGATTTAGTAGATGGGTAACTGCGCTAATGATGCATTATGTTTGTTCAGCCATGTCTCTGTAATACACAGGAAATCCGTTTTTTTTTGAAGCGTTGATAAGAATAATTGCAGTTAGTCCAATTTGTTAATTATGCTTCGTATATTTCCGTGAGCAATTATCAGGGCACTGTTTTTTCGTTCATTACTTAGTTTTTTAGAGCAAATTATACAAATAGTACACCACTCGAACCGTAGTAACCGATTATACAAATAGCACACCACGCGAACCGTAGTAACCGATTATACAAATAGTACACCACGCGAACCGTAGTAACCGATTATACAAATAGCACACCACGCGAACCGTAGTAACCGATTATACAAATAGTACACCACGCGAACCGTAGTAACCGATTATAGACTTGCGAGCAACTAAATCGACTCACCCCCTCAGTTCGGATAAAAACTAGTTTTTTTCTAAATTGACTAACCGGATGTACACCAAATATACATTTTTATGAAAGCATAATTATTTAGCTTTCTAATGACACCTTTTTTATAAAAATCGGTTCAGAACTTTTAAAAATAATAATAACTGAACGGAAGTATTGGAAAGTACGCTATTCGACGCAAAAAGTTTCCGCCCCTTAATCACTCATAAATTCCCCCGGAACAGATTTATTTTTAGCAGTCACTTATCAGTAGTGGACGCGAAAAAATCTCCGTAAGCCAAACTCATTATTATCGTAAAAGTATGGATACTACACCAAAAAAGACCGCTAAGGGCATTGCTTTATTACAGCAGGGTCTTAGTCAAGGTAAAGTTGCTCGTCAAGTGGAATTTAGTCAGTCTGCCCTCTCAAG
Source organism: Micropterix aruncella (assembly GCA_944548615.1). NCBI lineage: Eukaryota > Metazoa > Arthropoda > Insecta > Lepidoptera > Micropterigidae > Micropterix > Micropterix aruncella. The sequence continues at coordinate 19,543,858 of OX155972.1, forward strand.
AGTAAAAAGAAGGTTTAAACAAACTGGTACCATCAATTTGAGACCAAATAGTAGCCGGTACCGATGCGCTTCTGAGAGAGACGACCGTCACATCGCTTCGACGTTACTGCAAAATCGCGACCTCGCTGGCGTTAATGTACAGCAGGAGTTGAGACAAGTTCAAGGAGAGCTGTCAGTCAGTGAACGATCAGAAGACGCTTGAAAAAATCCAACCTCGTTCCAAAAAGACCTGTCACAGGCCTTAAATCGACCACACGCCACCAGCAAGCGCGCCTTTAATTTTCTCGGGAGGACGTCAGTTGGAGCATATAGCAATGGCGGTCAGTTTTATTTACTGACGAAAGCAGAATGTCTCTGTATGGCAGTCACAGAATAGGCTGGGTCTCCAGGCGTTCAGGTGAGTGATTTTCGCAGTGCTGCTTCGCTGAAACAGTCTCCTACGGCGGCGTTTCCTGCATGGTGTGGGCTAGCATTTCTTTAGAAGGTAGGTCCAACTTCGTTTTCGTGCCAGGGGGAGGTCGGAGAGAAGGCCTGAATACTAAACGCTTTATCAAATTATTCTCCTGGATCATGTCATACAGTATGGACAATTTATTGGAAAAAACTCTGTTTAATACATGATAATGCACGGTGTCACACAGCGTGTATCACTCGGCGATTCTTAGATGAAGTTGGTTTGGAGACGATGGACTGGCCAGATCTTAGTCCAGACATGAATACCATCGAGAATTGGTCAAACAAGCTGAAACGAAGAGTCCGAGCCAGAAATCCGGCAACTTTTAATATCTACGAGCTCAAGACAGCGTTGTTAGAGGAATGGAATGGTATTCCTCAAGACTTGACCAAAAATCTGGTCAGGACGTTGAGGAACCGCATGCGAGCTGTCGTCTGGGCAAGGTGGGGTAACACTAAATATAAATTTATTTTACTTTCCTTCTTAGGTTTGCATTTTCCGTTTTAATTTAATTTTAAGTATCTCCAGTTTTCTACTCCTGAACATCCATTTGAGGCCTCTAGTATCAAAGTGACCGATGAGCCATTTTTCGTGTTTTGAGTTTGATACACTACTGGATTCGTCATAAAAAACGCGTCCAATGGTGTAGTTATTCCTGATCAAAACAGCCTATATCATCGTTGAAAGGGGCGATGAAATACCTGTTCCGTTTCAAAACAACCAAAATTTTTGCCACTTTCGTATCAAAGTTGCCAATGTGACTGCCGTCCAATAGGAAGCAGTCATTTGCACCACGTGACTAGCTATTGCATCATCTTTCAAATATGGCGTAAAGTGACTAACGTGTTGATGTCATAGCCACTTTTTTAATAATTTTATTTAAAATGGATGTTCCGCCTGAGCCCCTTACTCCGACGAAGTGCAGAAAAAGAATCAGACAACCTGACAAATGGAAATGCAACGTCAGTAAACGGCTGAGGTGAGTCCAATAATAATTATTACGTTTTGTACTTTTCTGTTCTTGACATGCTGGATACCAGACCTATCTAATTTTGTTTTTTGTGATGTGTTGCGGGGTGCCACAAGTACGTACTTTTGCCTTTATTTATATGCTAACCGGTTCATTATTTTGTTTTAGATATGCAGATAACAAGGCCCCAAAGCAGCCCCTTTGTGGTCACAGCGGTAAAGGGTATGATTGCTGATCATTAAAACTCAATCAAATTACCGACTTTCACCGGAAGTTTTACTGCAACAAAACTAAAGTTTTACAAGATGCGTTTATTTTGAAGAACATACAAGTTCAAGCAGTCAAACGACGGCGCCGCAAGCCAGATGAGGTGGGCAATCAACCTGGGAGGGCACCAAAAACAACGTCGTGCCAGTTTTCCATTCCTGTTGGTGATCATGATTCTCTGAGGGTATGCCAAAAAACTTTCATAGACATTTTACGTATAACTCGGGGACGAGTGCGCACAATCATTGCAAACTTTAAGGAAGATGGAAACACTCCAAGGGAGAAGAGAGGTGGCGACAGAAAAAAAATCAAATATGCTGGGCGAATAGAAAGTATTGTCGAATTTATAAAAAAATTTAAATGCATTGAATCCCACTACTGCCGGGGAAAGTCTGAGCGGAAATATTTATCGAGCGACTTAAATATAGTGAAACTATACAAAATGTATTGTTCAGATGCCAGTGCATTGCCGGTAAAAAAGGGATTTTTCCGCCAGATATTCAACACCAAATTCAATTTAGGATTCAAGGGCCCCCGTACTGACGTCTGTTCAACGTGCCTTTCTTTAGAAGAACGAATAAAAGCTGCCGACGACAGTACGAAAGCAAACCTAATATGCGAAAAACGGGTCCAAAAATTAAGGGCCAAAGCGTTCTACAACCTTCTGAAAGAAGACAAACCTCTTACCTTCTCATTTGACCTTCAAAAAAATCTTCCCATGCCTAAAGTTCCGGACCAACAAGAATATTACAGTCGGCAACTCTACTTGCATAACTTGACTGTAGTCCAAGGCCACTCAAAAGCTGCACTTGGACCTCATAATAGCTTCAGCTATTGTTGGACGGAGGACAAGTTTGGGAAATCCTCCAATGAAGTAGCCTCAGCTATTTATCATCGCCTTCAAAATACGGACATGTCCAATATTAAGACGGTTCGACTTTTTTGTGACGGTTGCGCAGGCCAAAACAAAAACCGAATTGTATTAACGATGGTCATGAAATGGTTCTCCCAACATGCTCCAGGGAACGTGAAGGAAGTGCAGTTAGTTTTCCCAACGAGAGGGCATTCTTTTCTTCCCCCCGATCGGGTCTTCGGAATGATAGAAAAAAAAATAAGGAAGGTAGAAGTCATAGCTAACCCAGAAGAATACAAGAATCTAATGGTTGAATATAGCACAGTCCTAAATGCTCAAACTGATTTCAATTTTTTCGATTGGAAATCTGTGGCTGATGAATATGTCAAATTACCTGCCTCATGGCATTTCAAAATAACACAAAGCAAACGTCTATTCATAAAACGATCAGCAAAGAATGCAGGGGCTGTCTTAGTTTTGGCAGACGCAAATTACAATACATCAACGGGAAAATTTCAGCAGATAGTGAAAGGCAAAAAGAAACTTAGCAACGCTGAACCTGCCGTGCTATCCGCTGTGAATATTAACAATGTAAGCCGTGCCAAGCTGACTGATGTGCAGAATTTGCTGACTACTCATTTCGGGGCGGATTGGAGGGAAAATTCTCGGCTCGATTACTTCCTTGGACCACTGAAACACATTAATTCAGCGACAGTGCCTGAACCAGAAGAACTCCTCTGCGACCCTAACGACTGTCAAGAGGAACTACCGCTGTTCTCAGTTTGGAAACCTTTTTTTCTGTTCATTTCACTACACGTGTACTTAACTTTTTTCATGTATTTTTTAAGCTTAAACTTGGGTTCTTTAAATAAAGAGTAGGTACTGAAAACGTAAATATTCGATTTCCGCATCAAAACAACCAAAATCCAAGGTGTTTTGTATCAAAACAACCTAAGTCACAATTTGCGAATCAAAGTGACCAATGTGCAACTTTGTTTTACGATTTACTCAGGAAATAATAGACGGATCTATATAATTTTCCTAGAAAATATTGTTCTTTATGATAACAACGTCTGGGAAAAAATTCTTTAAGATATAGTCGAAAATGAGGTCACCACAGTTTTTCGCGGTTCCTGAACAATTGGTCAGGGGGCACATTGGTCACTTTGATACTAGAGGCCTCATTTGACCCCTTTGTAAATATTATTTAATTTTTAAAAAAAGCCTAAGCGGATTTTCATGATTATGATATTAGTGGACAGCTAACAAAACAAGGGTATTAAAAAATATATAATTCAATGGATCTACTTAGCCATTTCTGAAAAAAATAAGTTTTTTTCCGCACTGAGGGGGTGAGTCGATTTAGTTGCTCGCAAGTGTATAAATGGTACACCACGCGAACCGTAGTAACCAATTATACAAATAGTACACCACGCGAACCGTAGTAACCGATTATACAAATAGTACACCACGCGAACCGTAGTAACCGATTATACAAATAGCACACCACGCGAACCGTAGTAACCGATTATACAAATAGCACACCACGCGAACCGTAGTAACTGATTATACAAATAGCACACCACGCGAACCGTAGTAACCGATTATACAAATAGCACACCACGCGAACCGTAGTAACCGATTATACAAATAGTACACCACGCGAACCGTAGTAACCAATTATACAAATAGTACACCATTACAAAATAGTACACCACGCGAGTGAAGCGGTGAAAATTCTCCAATTTCTATGCTGTCCATCTATCAACTAAGCGAGCAGACGGTCACCAACGCAACTCATCGTTCAACTAAAAAGCCAGCAAAAACTACAGCAGCCCAGGTGAGTGATGATGATCTGAAGTACGTAGTTTGCGCACGAGAAAAAATACCCTTAGCACCAGGACAAATTTGCCTCGATCTGACACACTCAGTGCGAGTCTACGAAAAAGGGCTGAGAAAAGCGTAAATGACGCAAGCAAAAAAAAAACTTCATGGCAAAAATGATGACCATACCACTGCAAATGAACCGGAAACAACTAAAAACGCCACGTCAAATAGCCAAAGTAACACTACCGTCAGCCAGCCCTCTGCTAGACAAGCCGCAAATGACTCTGGGCCTCATTCCATATTGTACGAAGTATCTGTTCTAAAAAACTAAGTAATGAACGAAAAAACAGTGCTCTGATAATTTCTCACGGAAATATACGAAGCATAATTAACGTATTGGACTAACTGCAATAATCATGCTTCCACTCCTAAACTTTGTAAAACTTTTTACAGCGGAACTGCCGCCCAGAGACGACTGGCTAAAGAGCCAACTGCACTGGGAGGCCGGTAGCCTTAAATGGTATACTGATGGGTCCAAATCGGGACTGGACGTAGGCTGCAGTATATATGGAGAGCGACCAATCTTCGAAAGAAGTGTAACTTGGGGAAATACGCCTCCATATTCCAAGCGGAGGTATACGCCATTATTGAATGTGCGGATATCAACCTCCATAAGAACTACGCCAACCACCGTATCTATATCCACTCGGATAGCAAGGCAGCTCTTATGGCACTAGCCTCGGATACTATTAATTCAAAGCTAGTGCAAAACTGCTTATCACTACTGAATTCCCTGAGCGAAAAGAACAGGCTTATTCTAAGATGAGTTCCCGGCCATGCAGGAATCGAGGGAAATGAAAAAGATGACGAACTTGCTAAGACGGGAGCAAAGGGAACGTTATACGGCCCTGAACCTTGCTGTGGCTTGCCAAAAAGCCTTGCAAACCTGATTCTCAAACAAATATGTTTAGAACAATCCGTCAACCACTGGAACAACACGCCAGGGTTGAATCAATCCAAAGCGCTAATTAAGGCCTACGACCCTAAGACGGCCCAAATAGGAACAATCTACGCATACTGGTGAGGGCGCTCACGGGGCATTGTAGCCTGAACAAACACATGTACAACCTCAAGCTCCGAGACACAAAAATGTGCAGGTTCTGCCAAGGGGCATGGGAAACTCCTCAGCACCTCATGTGCGAGTGTGGCCCGCTGATGCGTAAAAGATACACCCACTTGGGTGGTCATTACCTCCAACCTGAGGAGGTAAAATAATCTGGCGCCAAAAGCCTGTTGCGGTTCTTAAATGACACGAGGCTTAGCGCAGAACTATAGTAGGTGGCGAACACAATATATCAGCAATGGTCGCAGTGTTACAAGGCTCATAAAGGCCTTAGAAAATCCCCACACAACAAATAGAATTTAAAAAAAACCGAAATTATTCCTATCAACGCTTCAAGAAAAACCGGATTTCCAGAGACATGGCTGAACAAACATAATGCATCATTAGCCCAGTTACCCGGCTACTACATTGCTGCAAGCTAAATCAGAAAGTTTTGACTGTCTCTTGGAATTAAACATGTTTGTTGATTTAAATGTTACATGGTTCATCATCATAAGTTTATGCAAAAGTATGGCGGCACAATTTAGAAGGCGCTCTTAACATTCCTATACGGTATAAAATGAAAATATAATACCGAAAGGATTTTCAAATCATTGCTCTAATTATTCTAATATTATTTACATTAAGATGTCATTAATAAATTTGGTATATAGGTTTCAATATTTAATAATAACGTACTATATTTTTCATATAGACTAATAGATGACGTTTCATAGTAAAATCTGAGTTGCCAAAACGTAGTATGACTTTGAGCAACCTAATACGCTATGTAATCGCAGGTACAACATGACTGTAATATATTCTAGAAAAAAAAATAGGTAGGAAGTCCGGCTTAACTAATAGTTGCAAGAAATCACGTAATTTATCCAGCGAATGGAACTAATAACCATTACATCTATTTGTAAAGATATTTATCCTACGCTTTGGCCTCATTATTAACAGTGTGATATGATCCATGACGCTATCGGCTAATGATGAATCAAACAAACGAATCGAATTAATCGAGCTATTTCGGCTATTGTGTGTCATACTATGTGGATATAAGCTTGACCATGTTTAATTGTTAATATAATAAAATATATTATATATTAGTAAAACCTTACATTATAAACGTAACCTATGCTTTTTACTTTTTACTTTACCGGCCTACCAACCGACATAAAGGGAAAGTGTTGTGAAAGCGATTTTTTTTTTCGAGATAAAGGCAAAAATATCTATGTTGAGCCCTCCTGAGAAGAATAAGACCATTTCCAGATGGATGTATGTCTGTGTGTCTGTCTGACTGTATTTCTGTATGTGTGAATTTGTGTGTTTCTCCATGATAGCGGCCAAACGCTTACTCCGATTGAGCTAAAATTTGGTATGCAGGGATCATTTGCTCATGGCAAAAAATGAGTGGCACAAATAACTAGGACATTTGTCAAATCCTAGAATAATAGGACCGATGTATGAATCGTGAAGAGTCGTAGATTTGCCGCTTTGGTGATGACATGTTTCATCAAACGCTTTTAACAGCAAAATTTGTATTTTTTTAAATGTTAATTAAGTTTTTTAATAAAATTGCTACGAGTATTCATTCAAAAAAATCCTTATTTTGCGCAATCTATTCAATAGAATTTTTGAAATCGGGCAACGCATTCTCCAGTCATTATGTGTACAAATACATGCACACAAACATACAAAATTAACGAAGTTTTGCCTCCCAACTGAGGTAATTGACTTCACCAAGCTTCATTTTGCTCAGCCGAAAATAAGAGAAATCTCATATAGGCGTCGATCTTTATTTCAGAATTTTCATTTTCCGAAGAAGCAGTCAAAACATGACGAGGCGTGATATGTTTCATCCATCAACCAGTAAATTCAGAAACAACAAGAAGGGAAACTCACAGCAAAATTTAATTATTTTCAAATTCTGTGTCGTCCCTTAGCGCAATTTGGTGCCATAACTTCTTAGTTGAGACATTTATATATTCTTGAATTTGTGCCAAGCGTGTTCAACTTTACTAAGTCCGTGGGAAAGTTTCGAGTTTATTGTGACCTTATTTAGATGAAAACTTCAGGAGATGATAAGTGTAGCAGTAATTTTGCAAGGGTATTCGAAACTGAGTCAAGAAACTAAGAGATGTGGTATGTTAGCCATTCGCAAATTATATGAAAGAGTAATTCTGCTGAACTACAATCTTAATTAATGAAACTGTACTGTGAGGCATGGGGATGATTAGGATCCAGTAACGCGCACTATTAGTTCGTTGTAAATAAAACTAAAGTATGACACGTTATTAATAATGTTCGGTCACCGAGGCGGGCGGCGCGACGTAGAAGGAAACACAGTGATGTTGCTTGGTCGTTCGTTTATTTAGTACTGTGGCGCTAACGACTCTCCGTTCGCACAAGTGTTTACAGCGCAATTATTCCGTGTAGGTAACTCCGAATCATTCTCTGCAGTGGTAACACTCGCAGGGCGGCCATTGTGAATCGACCATCTTGATTTGAGAACTGTCACTTAGCAAAATAACTTACTAAAAAAAGGTTGCCCGAACACAAACTAAAACACGAACACAAGTTTTACAAAACAATAATATTGAAACATTTTCAATAATATTTCAACTTACAATATTGTGACGTATTCTCTACAAAACCAATGTTATTTCGTAGCATGACCAAAAACTAGCTTAAAGTACTGGGTACCGGAGACTTACAGATTTTTCAAGGGTACTCGAGGCTGTCAAGAAACTATGAGATGCGGAATGTTAGCCATTCTCAAATTATTGCAAGACTAGTTCTGCAATTGAAATCAATAAAACCAATGTTATTTCTTTTATCAAACCGATCTTCAAAAACATGAGCAACATCTAGCTCAAACCACTGGGTGCCGAAGACTTATAGAACTTTTTCAGTAAGACGTTTCTGTTTCATAGCTCTCCGCCACTCAATAAAATAGGCAGGAATGTATTAAATAGGAAAAATCTGCTGTGTCACCCCACGGACTGATGTTTGTCCACCCCAAGGGCTGATCCACGCAACAGTCCGTGGGATTCTGATTTCAAACAAATTCAAAGGCCTGACGTCATAATGTCTTCAATCAAATCAAATCAAATCAAATTGTTTATTGTCTTAAAAACTAATACATAGTTGTATAGACAGTAGTATTACATTTGGCCGTGATAACATTGAATTCTTTTTTAATGATCAAATTCTTCTACTACTAATCAAAACGTAAAAGGTTACTCGTAAGAATGAAGAAGGTATTATTGTAGAATAAAATCGAGTCTCACCATTTAGTTTACCAGATTAAAAACACAGAGTAAATTATTCTTTAAAATACCGATAAAAATAAGTTTTTTTAGTATAAAATTAATAAATGTAATGTCAAAAATAACAAAAAAAAGGGACGGTTGTCAAAAAGTAAAATAAAATGTCTTAGTGATTATATTGTAAATAAAAATAGTCAAGGTATAATTAATATGTGCCTACCTAATAATAAAAAATAGTTAATACGTTTTAGTCAAATTGAAAATCGTTTTAAAACCTATTACAGAAAGAGATATAGTCGAGATGCAGACAGTTTTTAGAGATCGTTAATGTCGTACAATTCTCTTTCAATTAGATATAATTTGAGTTTATTTTTAAATTGGAGCATTTTTCCTTCGCGGCATATATTTTTTATACTAGAGGGTAGCTTATTGTAGCATATAATTCCGACGTAGCTCGGATTCCTTTTAAAAAGTTCTAGATTTGGACGAGGAAGAATCAGATTATTTCTCCCCCTGGTAAAGTGTTTATGGGTATCTGAATGTATCGGCAGCTGAGCTAGGTTTTTTGTGATCAATTTAACGCATTCTAAAACGTATAGAGATGGAAGGGTGAGGATTTTAAGCCTTCTGAAATGACCACGGCATGATTCTTGCGCTCATGGCGTACGTGAGATAAGTGTAGCGCTGGCCTTAAGTTCCTTAGAATATTAAATGTCTAGTTTTCCTAAGAGTTTATAATTTAGACTACTCTATTATATGACTTTATCCCTAGGAAAATACGGTAAAATTATATTTTTTTAATTGTGACACCGTAGGTGAAATTCCTGTGATAATCAAATATAGCAGATTTTTTGATAAAATTAGGTTTAAATAAATAAAATTAAAACGAAGCTGCCATGGAATTCGCCGACCGGAGTCGGGCCCATCATAAAACTATTATTACACTTCTGGGGGGTGAGCGGTGGATTCCGGACTAACAACCGGCTGTGGTAGGTTTAGGACAGCTGTCTTCTCACATGTGTGCATACACCTTACCAACCATTAACTCCCTCTTCAAAGCCATAAAATTTGAGATGCGGAAATCGCGGTTTAAGATATTTTTTCTAGGAAAAAGTTGATTATTTTTCTGGAAAGACCAAGATCTTTAAAGAGGTGAAACAGAGATTTGGCTGGCATGCCACGAGCGCCAACTTCCACCGCGTGAAGGTGAACAGTGAAGCTATTCTGGGTGACAGCATTTGCGAGATCATGGTATTTATTTAATGTGTACTCGTGGTCTTTTGGGATATTGATTCCCATGGAACAGTTAATTCTACAATAAGAGCCACCTTCCGTGATAGATAGTAAAGAGTCATATCTGGACAGAGGACTGTGCATTCGAGACTTTCAGGGAAATTATACTACTTAGAGACAGAATCGACCTCCAGAATCCAATCTGAAACTGTCTCGATTATTGAGAAAGGTTTTTATTTAAATTTTTTTTTGCCTTTAGAGCCATCCCGCATAAACTGTATTAAGGGTTTGGAGGGTAACGTCAAACCCTTGTTTGTACGAGCCACTGAGAGGCTAACTACCTCGCGAATAACAGCAAGGACTTTTTCATGGCAGTAATATTTAATTTGTATTTTTGTGTACACCTAATATTAAATTATACTATAGGGAACTTAAAATATTCAAAAAGAGAAAGCACTCATAGAAGAAGATAAAAATATTGGCTATGAAGATCAAGAGAGCGATTTTTTAATTAAATAGTTTAATCGTCTGTGCTATCAATTTATTATTCAAGTGATTTTTATCTATAATGACTTTAACATTAATAAATTTAAATGATGCGTGACATAATTAGTAATAGTCTCTTTGTTTATTATACTTGATGTTCACAATTTATATTTTGACAAAAATAATTTTCAAGCATTACAACTTTTAACATGGTCAAGTTTAGATGTTTACTCGTTTTATTTCTTACGTTTATAACGTGTTGATAGGGTGATACAGAATTTACACCTTTCTTGAAGCGCTTTGAGAAAGCTAACATTTCGATGCCACCGGAAGGTGGGTTTGGGTCTTACAAGATCAAAATCAGATACTGGGAAGAATGTTGGGGTGCGAAACCCAAAAATGTCACCAAAGCAAACGTTGTTTTCACTACTGACGGAACAAATATTCTTTACGCTAACGGCTCTATCTTAGAAGAAACAGGACAGTGCAACGGATTTGCTAAAATATTTAGGCTATTAAGGAATGGCGAAACTACGATTCCCCTTCAAAAAAAATTCATGAATATGTGCAAACTGGAATTCTTACTACAACTTGCGAAGAGGTTTTATCCGATTTCCGACAGATGCACAGCTCCTAAGGGCAACTTCGTTTTAGAACCAATGGATCTCAACTATGTTGCCCATGAATTTCTTGGCGGAATTCATTTTTATGGCCGATACATAGGCAAGTTCTCTATTTTCTCAAGAAAAGCGAATATATATTGTTTCTTAATGGCAGCTGATGTTATTCCAGAGTAGAGTGAAAAACCATACCTGATGATCTGTAACAAATATAAATTTAATGTTGATGTTATTTACTATTGATAAACAGACATTCATTATATATACAACTAGTGATATTAGCCGGCGTTGCCCGTGTTATATTCTTGCTGAAATACCTATTTACACCAATTGTCATGGCGATCGGTTGAACGACATAGAAATTGATGTGCAGCATCGTCATCTAGTGGCTAGTTAAAAAAAAAGTGGATAGCGCAAGAATATTATTTGTGGTCAAATATCTATGTATATCATCATCATCATCATCATCATTTATTCATTCCATAAAATCATTTCACAATACTGAGGACCATGTAAAATTTTACAATCATAATTTACCGGATGATAAAACCGCCTTGATTAATTAAAAGAAAAAAAAATAATTGTAATCAGAGGTGATTACTTAAAAATAGTCAAATTTACAAAATAATCAATAATCAAACAAATAATAATCAATACCATAAAAATAAAAATTCTGAAACATGCGTAATTAAAAACAATGTCAATAAAATCTAAAACTTAGTGCGAAAGTATAGTCATAATATGGTTATTTATAATCAAGCAATTGTGGACGCAATATCATAAAAGTCGTCCAGTTTGTAAAGGGCATGTTTGACTAACTGATTTTTCAAGCAGATTTTATATGCTGAAATCTCAAGTCTTTTCGTCGATGATGGCAAAGCATTGAACAATTTGAAACTAATATATAAAAATGTTTTTTTATATTTAGTCAATCGTACTTTGGGCAATAACACATTGTTTTTATGTCGCGTATTACGCCTATGCCGAGTGGAGTGAAGCTCGCAATTTAAAAGATTCTCTTCGGTGTATAAAAGGCACTGATATATGTACATGGACGACATGGTAAGGATACCAGCTTTAATAAAAAAAGGGGCGCAATGTGTTTCTCCAAAAATTGTCCAAACGGCTTGCTTTTGTAGCACAAAAACGCGATGGGTATCGGTTGCATTACCCCATAGTAGTATCGCATAAGACATCTTTGAATGGAAGCAGGAGTGATACACACTGATCGCTGCATTTTCGCCAGCCAGAAATTTCACCTTTCTTATAGCATAGACTGCCGATGACAAAGTTGCACACAAATTATCGATATGTTGATTCCAGTTTAAATTTTCATCTGAAGTGATCCCTAAGAATTTAGTATTTCTGACAATATTTATATTTTCTGATTCCATTTTAATCGTAATATTTTCGTCAATCTTTTTAGTAGTTGAAAATTTCATCGCTACCGTTTTTGATGAGTTTATGAAAAGTTGATTTTTTTCAAACCAAGTGTTAGCCACAAGAAGCTGCTGGTTTATCAGCTTTTCCAAGACCTGGGTATTTTAATATTCAAAAAAGAAGCTGGTATAATCGGCGTATATAAGCGTCTTTATATGTATATATATATATATATATATATATATATATATATATATATATATATATATATATATATATATATATATATATATATATATATATATATATATATATATATATATATATATATATATATATATATATATATATATATATATATATATATATATATATATATATATATATATATATATATATATATATATATATATATATATATATATATATATATATATATATATATATATATATATATATATATATATATATATATATATATATATATATATATATATATATATATATATATATATATATATATATATATATATATATATATATATATATATATATATATATATATATATATATATATATATATATATATATATATATATATATATATATATATATATATATATATATATATATATTTTGATATTTTAAGGGTGTAAATTTTTTAAAATTATTTTCAATAATATATAAAATTAGATTCATGAAAAGTTACTTATCTGGGGTCCTGGTGGACCAGAAACATTTTACCGATAGTTAATGTCCTCTTTAAATACTTAGGGCAGCAGCACCTGTTTCCGCAATTGATAACTTATGATGTTCTTAGTTATTGCTCACTGCAGCCGAATTATTATATGCCCTTGGATGTAATGAGTATAGGAGGATGGTTTCTGTAACAGAAATGGATGTTAGTAACTTATTTAGTCGTATTCATCTCTATGACATTTCTCAATGAGAAATGTCATAGAGATGAATACGACTAGTGTCGAAATATTCTCAGTCATATAATTTCTTCTAAAATAAGTTACTAACATCCATTTCTGTTACAGAAACCATCCTCCTATACTCATTACATCCAAGGGCATACAATAATTCGGCTGCAGTGAGCAATAACTAAGAACATCATAAGTTATCAATTGCGGAAACAGGTGCTGCTGCCCTAAGTATTTAAAGAGGACATTAACTATCGGTAAAATGTTTCTGGTCCACCAGGACCCCAGATAAGTAACTTTTCATGAATCTAATTTTATATATTATTGAATATATATATATATATATATATATATATATATATATATATATATATATATATATATATATATATATATATATATATATATATATATATATATATATATATATATATATATATATATATATATATATATATATATATATATATATATATATATATATATATATATATATATATATATATATATATATATATATATATGTATATATATATATATATATATATATATATATATATATATATATATATATATATATATATATATATATATATATATATATATGTATATATATATATATATATATATATATATATATATATATATATATATATATATATATATATATATATATATATATATATATATATATATATATATATATATTTATATATATATATATATATACAATCAAAAATTACGAGACATACGCATTCACCGCTGGGAACATTTCAAGACGCCGGAAGATTTGAACACATTCATTTGGATTACGTCGGACCACTCGAGACATCACAAGGATGCAGATATTTAATGACGATGATTGATAGAGCAACATCATGGCCCGAAGCTATACCAGTTCAAGATATGACGGCTGAAACCGCAGCAAGAACATTCTACAATTTTTGGATAACGAGATTTGGTTGTCCCCAAAACATAACAACAGATAGAGGCAGAAATTTCGAATCCGAATTATTTTCTAAGCTATCTAAACTTATGGGTATTAAGAAAACCAGAACGACATCATACAACCCGAAATGTAATGGAAAAGTAGAGCGACTTCATAGAACATTAAAAGCAGCTATCATGGCGAGAAGTAATACAATTCACTGGGCAGCAGAAGTACCTACAGTTTTGATGGGTCTGAGAGCAGCTTTACGCGAAGATACAGAGACCAGCCCTGCACAACTGACATACGGGAAATCCATAAAATTACCAGGAGAATTCTTCGAAAACACTAAACCGACATCGATGGATACAGATTTCGTAGACCGATTGAAAATGCACATTCAACAGTTTGCGTCAAAAACTAAGAGAGCAAACGGAAATAAACAATAAAGAACTCTAATAAAGAACCCCTTTACTTATTACCAAAAATTCACAAGCCCAGTAATCCTGGACGACCTATAGTCGCAAGCTTTAACTCTCCGACAGAAAGAATTTCGGCTTTTGTAGATTATTTTTTACAACCATTTGTTAAAAATCTAAGTTCTCAGACAGCT
>OX155972.1:19558991-19718757 GCA_944548615.1 Micropterix aruncella
CCACATCTCTGTATACTAATATTCCACATAATTTAGGATTGGAAGCCATTTCTCATTTTCTCGATGATAGACCTCATCCTCAAATACCGTATGGGGCTGAGGTTGTCATTAGTTCCCCCAATGTTGTTTATTCTTCAATATTGGTCGTTGAGTAAAAGATATGTTCCTCTGACTCGTTTATTATTTCTTCTCGCGATATACAGGATCGATACGGATCTTCTCTTAGGCTAACGCCGTATATAATGATCTACTCGTAAGGCGGCGTAATGACGAAGTGTTTTTTAATGACAATTGTATGGGCTTATATACAAATTTAGCGTGTGAACGGTTAACAAATGTGTTCCCATGATTAATGTCTAGATCGAGTACAATGAAAATGTCACGTATGTCACGTAATGTGTCGCTAAAAATGGTATGCGAATGATTCTGGCAAACACCTATGAGATCATCATTTTGCTACTTTTCAAATGCATAATTAATTCAAATGATATTCTTATATCTGCTACAATACTCCCCTCTTAGATGAGATACTTCTCATCGACAAAAAAATAAAGATATCTACTTAACATTTGTGACTATACGTGCCTTAAGAGAAATTTTAATTTGCTTATTGCTATTTCCGCCGCCGTGTCCGTTGATGCCGCTGCGCTGCTCACATATTTAGTTCCAGCATCTGGCGGAAGGTCTTCAGGAGGCCCCTGAAGAATCGTATATCTTGCGGCGGCGCTCCTCTCTCCGTCTCGGCCACTTTGTGCAAAAGGTACTGCATCAGCTGGTCATCAGTCACGATCAGCCTTAACGCGTCTATCGTCGCGACTTCCCTCTCGATTCTCTCTCGTGTGGCCACCTCCTGCCCCCGCCTGACCCTCTCACTTATTTTACCGTCTACCATTGTGGTTCTGGTTTTTAGCTGTGGTCTAATCCGTCGCTGGGTTGAAGCAGGACTGGCGTCTATTTCCTATGTATGCAGATCCCTTGGTGACATAATACATTGGCTGATCTGGTTTGCTTCAGTTTTGCGTTTCAATTTGTAATTCTCGGAGTTATTATCTCGAAGGTATTTAGTTACTCTGAGAAGCGGACGTTATTTTGGTGTGCAAGGCCGGAGCGTGATGTTTTCGAAATTCGTAGTTCGCCCAGTAATTATCTTCAATTGAATTTATCATCCTGCGAAGCGAACCGTCTGTTTGTATACGCGACCGGCTCGTGACTTTTTCAAGATTCCGTGACTGGTGGTTTCCGTTTTGTTTTCTTTCGGGTAGTCTTATCTCTGCTTTGATTTGCAATGATCTGTTTCAACGGTCGTATCATTATATGTGTACGCTGGTTTTAATCTATCTATCGATACGCTTTCATTATGTTGATTCACATTTATGATATAATACTTGTCGTATCGTTTAATTACTTTGTAAGGACCATCGTAAGGCGAGGTCAAAGGTCTTTTGACTCTATCTATCCTTATGAAAACATGTGTGCAATTTTTGAGATCCGCATGTATGAAAACTTGTTTATTTCCGTTTGCTCTCTTAGTTTTTGACGCAAACTGTTGAATGTGCATTTTCAATCGGTCTACGAAATCTGTATCCATCGATGTCGGTTTAGTGTTTTCGAAGAATTCTCCTGGTAATTTTATGGATTTCCCGTATGTCAGTTGTGCAGGGCTGGTCTCTGTATCTTCGCGTAAAGCTGCTCTCAGACCCATCAAAACTGTAGGTACTTCTGCTGCCCAGTGCCATGATAGCTGCATTTAATGTTCTATGAAGTCGCTCTACTTTTTATTACATTTCGGGTTGTATGATGTCGTTCTGGTTTTCTTAATACCTATAAGTTTAGATAGCTTAGAAAATAATTCGGATTCGAAATTTCTGCCTCTATCTGTTGTTATGTTTTGGGGACAACCAAATCTCGTTATCCAAAAATTGTAGAATGTTCTTGCTGCGGTTTCAGCCGTCATATCTTGAACTGGTATAGCTTCGGGCCATGATGTTGCTCTATCAATCATCGTCATTAAATATCTGCATCCTTGTGACGTCTCGAGTGGTCCGACGTAATCCAAATGAATGTGTTCAAATCTTCCGGCGTCTTGAAATGTTCCCAGCGGTGAATGCGTATGTCTCGTAATTTTTGATTTTTGGCATGCTATACAATTCTTGGTCCATTTTTGGATGTCTTCTAGCATACGTGGCCAAAAAAATCGTTTACGAATGAGGTTCCTAGTTCCTCTTATTCCTGGATGAGCGACGTCATGAGTCAGGTGGAAGGCCTGTTCTCTAAACTGTTTTGTTAGGAATGGGCGAATCATATTATCTGATGTGTCGCAAATTATAGCTGCGTTTGATCCTGGAAACGTGACTTTCTTCATGTATCTATTTTCATGAGAAAATTCTATAATTTCTTCATCGTCTTCTTGGTCCTTGGCGAGTTCTTCATAATCTAATGGTGATGGACAATTAATCGTTTCAATCCTTGATAAAAAATCGGCTACTGCGTTTTTATCACCGGATATGTGCCTTATCTCAGTACAATACTGTGCAATGTAATCTAATTGTCTTACTCTGCGTGCTGTTTCGTTTTTTATATTAGCATTCTTTTTCAGAGCGAATGTGAGAGGCTTGTGATCTGTATAAATTATCACATTTCTTCCTTCTATCATGTGTGTATAGTGTTTCACAGCTTGGTAGATTCCCAGCAATTCTCTATCGTAACAACTATATTTTTTCTGTGTGTCTGTTAGTCCTCGTGAGAAAAATCCTAATGGTTCAATTCCATTTTTGGTTTTCTGCTGAAGTACTGCTCCAATTGCGAAGTCGGATGCGTCCGTCATTAATGATATTTCTGCGTCTAAGGCTGGATGTGCGAGAGTAGCGCATGATTTTATCGCGTCCTTGCATTGTTCAAACGCATCGGCGGCTTCTGGGCTATAATTAACTAGTCGTTTATCGTTTTTCTTCGAACCGATAAGACATTTATTTAAATGATATTGTATTCTGGCGGCGTTCGGTATGCATGACCGGTAATAATTCATCATACCTAGAAACTGGCGTAATTGGTGAATAGTTTCTGGCCGTTTATAATTAGTGATAACTTCGACTCTTTCTGGAAGTGGTTTTATTCCTTCTGCTGAGACTTTGTATCTGAGGTATTCTAATGACTGTTGATTGAAAACGCATTTTTGAATGTTTATTTTGAGTCCATACGTATCCAAGCGTTGTAGTACGGTCCTCATGTCTTTTCTATGCGCTTCCTCCGATTCGCTCGCTACCAATATGTCATCGATATAGCAGAATGTGTTGTCTAAACATCTGAGGACTGAATCCACGAGTCTTTGGAATGTCTGACCCGCATTGCGAAGACCATAACAACATCGTACCCATTATATCAGACCGAAGGGTGTTGCTACAGCAGTCTTTTCTATGTCTTCTTCCCTTATTGGTATTTGGTTGTATGCTCGTACAAGATCCAGTTTAGAAAAAAAATTCTTTCCATGTAACGTGTATGTGAAATCTTGTATCCTGGGAATTCCATAGCGATCGGGAACTGTTATTGCATTTAATCTCCTATAATCTCCACATAGTCGTAATTCTCCATTTTTCTTGGGAACGACATGAAGAGCTGAGGACCAACTTGACTTGGATTGCCTGCATACACCGAGTTCCATGAGTTGTTCTAACTGTTTTTTTACCTCTTGGTATCTGTTCGGTGGCAATGGCCTTACTTTTGAAAATACTGGCGGTCCTGTTGTTTCGATACAATGACAAACATTATGCTTGACCTCGGTTTGTTCCAGTGTCGTCGCCCTTGTGATATTCGGGAATTCGTTGAGGATATCTACAAGCGGTGTGTGCTCATTTACTATCTTTATTGTTGGCACGTCTGATTTGTCTACCGCTGTCTTCGCTGCCAGATTTGTTTTACCATCAATTAGTCTCTTTCCTTTAAGGTCGACTATGAGATGTTGATGCTCCAGGAAGTCTGCTCCTAGTATGGGTGATCCAACGTCCGCTTCGATAAATTTCCATAAGTATGGACGTCGCAAATTGAGACCTACCCGGAGTGTCCGTTCGCCATACGTTTTAATCTCCGAACCATTCGCTGCGAACAGTTTAACATTCGTATCTTGCTGGCAACTTTTCCTATATCTAGGTAAGACTGACACTTGAGCTCCTGTATCGATGAGAAATCTTAATCTATTTGTTCTATCGTAAATTGTGAGACGTTTATTGCGTGTGTCAGTAGTCGTTGTCTCGGCCAAACCGACGTCTGCTAGTTTTTTGGTTAGTCTTATCGTCGTTGTTCTTTGACTGCCATGAGCAGGGTTTCCGGCATTTCGTAGCGCGTTCTTTGTAGAAATAGTGGTAATAGCACAGTCCTCCTGGTTTTTGTGTGAACCAGTGCCTGTTCCTCGATGCCGACCTTGAACGTTGCCTATTCGGTGAAGATTGACCTGGATAGTCTCTTTTTGATTGACGACCATCTGATAAGTCTTTAGCTGCCATCCTATTTACCCTGGTAGTTAATTCCATAACCAGCTGGTGGATATCTCGCAAACTAATATCGTTGGATGCTGTACCTACCTCCTCGACACGTCTGCCTGTGGTGGTATTCTCCATTACACGGTCTGCCATTTCTGCTAGTTCATTTAGGTCTTTGTTCTCATGTATAGCCAGAATGGTCCTGACTGACTTGGGCAAATGACTACCCCATAAGAACTTCATTGCTTGGTCAGTCATTTTATTTCCTGCGAGCTCTTTCATCTTTCGCAGTAAGTGAGAGGGCTTGCTATCGCCTAATTCCATCTCTTCGAGTAGTTGTTGAAATTGGCGTTGCTCGGAGTCAGCGTATACTTCTAACAGCCTTTTCTTAAGAGCGAGGTATTTGTTTTCTGCAGGCGGATTAGTTAATATGTCGCTCACCTGTTCCAAATCTTCCATCCGCAGCTTGGCAACTACCATCTGATACATGGCTTCGTCCCCTTGTTTTTGAGACGCCACTACGCTTCGAACTGGATCAACCACAATTTTGCCTTTGCTCCAGGCCAGAAATCAGGGATTCTCGCTGCCACGGACATCGCTGCAATCTTGCTCTCTGCGTTTTCCGGTGGTGCTGTTTGTCTCGGTACCGATGGATTCATGATGATCAATTATTGGAGCTGGATCGATACGGATCGCGATATACAGGATCGATACGGATCTTCTCTTAGGCTAACGCCGTATATAATGATCTACTCGTAAGGCGGCGTAATGACGAAGTGTTTTTTAATGACAATTGTATGGGCTTATATACAAATTTAGCATGTGAACGGTTTACAAATGTGTTCCCATGATTAATGTCTAGATCGAGTACAATGAAAATGTCACGTATGTCACGTAATGTGTCGCTAAAAATGGTATGCGAATGATTCTGGCAAACACCTATGAGATCATCATTTTGCTACTTTTCAAATGCATAATTAATTCAAATGATATTCTTATATCTGCTACAACCGTCTACAGATTTTCTTTGCAAATTAGCCGAATTTGTCTTGACGTGTAATGCTTTTACTTTTGAAGATTAATTTTATCTTCAAATTAAAGGAACTGCTATGGGCACTAGAATGGCACCTTCGTATGCTAACCTTTTTATGGGTTTATTAGAGCAAAATTTTCTTAAAACACAAAATTTAAAACCCATTTTATGGTATAGGTTTATTGACGACATAATAATGATTTGGCCACACGGACAAGTTACGTTAACAACCTTTCTTGACGACCTAAATAATTTTGGACCTTTAAATTTCACTCATACAGTTTTTAAATCACAAATTACTTTCTTAGATGTTGATTTGATCATTTCCGATGGTATAATTAAAACGGCAATCCATATTAAACCTACAAATCAGGAACAGTATCTACACTTTGATAGCTGTCATCCATTTCATACTAAAAGATCTATTCCCTATTCAATGTCCATTCGCGGACACCGTTTGTTTAACAACAAGGAAAATTTAGATAAATATCTCATTAACCTGAAAAAATCTCTTCTGGAAAGAAATTATCCTGCTCCTCTATTAGAACAACATATTCTAAATTCTGAAGTAAAATATACACCAAGCCCCAAAATATCTTCAAATTTAAATAGAATGTTTCTCAGCACCACTTATTTTCCCGGAGCCGAGAAACTGCGAGATATATTAGCTGATTTATTTCCTATTATTTCTAATGATGCGTCCACCAAAGATCTCTTAGATTTACCACCAATTTTATCTTTCTGCAGACCACCTAATATTAGATCAATATTAAACCAAACAAAAAATAAACAAAATTTCTCTGTTGGTAATAATAACTTGGGTCTTCAACCTTGTGGTCGTCCACGTTGTAAAACTTGTTATCTGTTAGATCAAAGTCCTTTTTTTTCCAGTCCAAATACTACTAATAAATACAGGTTTCCCTTTCATTGCAGTTGTTATTCAAAAAATATAGTGTATCAGCTTCTGTGTAAGACTTGCAGTGCTTTTTATATCGGCGAAACAACCACACCACTTAATATTAGACTAAATAATCATAGGGCCAGTGTAGGAAATGAAAGCCAGCTCCCAATATCTTTGCATGCCAGGGCACATAATTTAACTTTTGATCAATGTTTTAAATGTCAAATAAATGATTAATAATAAATATTTTTGAATTTCTCATAAATACGTGTTTTTTTAGTTGCCTAAACCTATCTTATTATCAACATTATTTTTTGTTTGAAGATCTTGTGCTACAAATCGTTAATTGCTTGTCTAAAATAAAACTACTGAAATATGCAATAACGTTATAAAAATAGCATTTTATGCATTTGCATATGCAAGTATGCAATTGCTTATAACCCGATATCTATTGATTAATATTCCATTGGCTTCCTTGCTTGATAGGTAGATTTATTGTTTTCAATCGAAGAGTTTGAAATAAGTTGTTACGAACCCAATTTATTCTGTTCAATGCAAGATACAATCAATGGTACATTCTGTAAAATATGATATAATGCTTTTCTATATCCTACTAATATTATAAACGCGAAAGTTTGTAAGAATGTATGGATGTTTGTTACTCTTTCATGCAAAAAGTACTAAATGGATTTTGATGAAACTACAATAATATAGCTTACACAACAGAATAACAAATAGGCTATATATAATTTATAAAGATATAGTGTGAATTATCTAAAATATAACGATAACTGTCAAGTAAGTAGGAAAAAATCTAAGAAATTGATTTTCGAAATTTAAATTCTAATCGTCAACATATATTTTGAAAATTTTCTCAACAATAAATAATAATTAAATAATAAATTTAGAAAATATAGTGCAATTCGGTGGTAAAGTAACCCGACCATGTTGACACAAGCCTAGGAAATGGAAATATTTTCCTGAAAGTGTGGAGCTCGCCAAGACGTGTGGCCGACGTGGCGGGTATCGGGCTAAATACCTCCAATCATGATGATGAACAGTACAACCTTACCACGGCCCCCAGTCCCCAGCAGCCCCACTAGCCCGAGCCACGGCAGCGGTTACGGTAACGGCGGAGCAGGGGGTGCTAAGAATCTCTGGGTACGATCAGGCTGCCAAACCAAACTAACCGATCCGGATGGAGAGTGATTGGAAAGGCGTATGCCTAACGGTGGGCGAATGCGCGCTGATGATGAAGAAGAAGAAGAAGTAGGAAAAAAAATCTGCCATCTGCGAGCTATTCTGGCGTGCGCCGCAAAAACCGTTGGAGTTACACGTATATAATATACAATGGAAATGTTTATCTTTAAATAGTCCTACAAAAAAGCCAGCGACAGCATATATCTATATTTTATGTGTAAGCCATTATCGCCAAAATAGTGAACCATAAATACAATAAAAAAATAAAAATTATTTCTAACGCACATTTGGTAGTAATAAATTGATTATTATATCAAAATAAATACTTTTATCACATCTGGTATCTAAAGTTGGAGTTACACGTTACCGTTGGAGTTACACGTATATAATATACAATGGAAATGTTTATCTTTAAATAGTCCTACAAAAAAGCCAGCGACAGCATATATCTATATTTTATGTGTAAGCCATTATCGCCAAAATAGTGAACCATAAATACAATAAAAAAATAAAAATTATTTCTAACGCACATTTGGTAGTAATAAATTGATTATTATATCAAAATAAATACTTTTATCACATCTGGTATCTAAAGTAGATAAATTTTGTCTTTTACAGTACATCATTTGGACAAATTTGGACAAATATTTGAATATTTATGACGATAACCAACCGAGTGCGCGATATTATGGTGATTTTTTAATATATATTTTTTATATTAAAAAAGTAATTTAAATCGTTAGGTCATGTTATCAACAATTATGAATTCTTATCAAAATAAGTAAATTTATTGTCTCAAGTGTTTAAAACAAAAGACTTTTACCTTTTACTGAATAAATAGTTAAAGAGATAATACGACATAGGTATGGAACCGCGACCGTGTCGTAATCTATACTTCTATACTAATATTATAAAGAGGTAAAGTTTGTGACGTTGTAGGAAATAATCTCTGGATCTACTGAACCGATTTTGAAAATTCTTTTACGAATAGAAAGCCACGTTATTGGTGAGTGTCATATGGCTATTTATTAATCCGATAAATGAAAAGACTTTTTCGTGGTCGTTGGATTTACAAAGTAATTCGGAGAAAAACAGTCGAATGAAAACGTTTCTTACGAACGCTACTTTAACGATGAGAGATATATGATTGAGTTCTAGAGAAAAGTTGTAGATCTTAGTAATGCCTACAAGAAAGTAAGGGAAATCATATGTCTAAATTTTGTATTTAAGTCACAAAAAGTAGTTTTTTTATATTTAAAAAATAATGTTAATCGTTAGGTCATGTTTATTGGTCATATTATCAACAATTATGAATTCATATCAAAATAAGTAAGTTTATCGTCTCGAGTGACAAAGGACTTTTCCCTTTTACTGCATATAATTTCCCTTTTACTGCATAAACGGTTAAAGAGATAAGACACTCACAGATAAGACACTCACAAGAAGACACTCACAAATAACGGTAATATATTCAAATTGGCATGCAAATACATACATACATATGCAGTAAAAATATAACCCTTCTTTTGGCAGTCAGGAAATAAATCATAGCACTCAGTACTAACCGAACCACACTCATAATTTCATCACAAGTAAAAATTTTTACCGCCCAACGAAATGGGCACGGGTCAGCTAGTATGTATATATTTCTGTTACTACTTTATTAACCCAAAAAACCTTCGATTGTTTTATTAAAATTAAACATGTTTGCGCTAGAGATATCAAGCGCAAGTATTCGCACACTAAACGGAAGCAAAATGTGACACGTCTTAGTTTCTGGACTGCCTTTAGTTATAGTTTTAGTTGTAGTTTCTTGACTCGCTCTCGAATACCCTTGCAAAATCGCTTCTACACTTATCGTCTCTTGAAGTTTTAAACTAAATAAGGTCACAATAAACTCAAAACTTTCCCTTGAACATAGTAAAGTTAGACACGCTTGGTATGAATTTAGAAATATATAAATGGCTAAGAAGTCATATTCCGAATTTTGCGCTAAGGTACGATACTGAATTTGAAGCTCAGTATTTTTTTTTTTTATTTTTATTTTATTATTTATTTTATTTTATTTTATTATTATTAAGGAAAATTACAGCTATTACAGTAGAAATATCTGAATTTTATTTACAGACTACAATGCCAGTTAAAAGTTTCCACTTAAAAATCGTAAAAATATACAGTCGCCTAGGAAGGGGATAGGAGGAAGTGGAGGGGAATTAAAGTTATAATTTTATTATTTTATTATTAGGGAAATTTTATGGTTTATTTTAATATTGAAGAAAGAAAAGAAAGAAGAAAAGAAAAAATATTATATAATTATTTCACTCGTCCTTGAATATTGCCTTTCAGAAGACCCGGAATAAGAGTCTTGAGCGCAGTCGCAGTTGTATTAAACATGTCGATTTCGCTTAGCTTGGTATTGCAGAAATGAGATACTCGATAAATGTAGTTATTTTGGGCGTAGTTTGTGCTTACTTGAGGTAGATGAAATAAGTTTATTTGGCGGGAAGGCCGTGGGGGTACATGGAAATTTATAAGTTGAAGCAATTCAGAACAGTCGATAGAGCCATTTAATATCTTGTATAGGAATTTTACATCTGAACTAACTCTTCTCATTTCTAATGGTATAAGCCCATGATAGTCACCAGCTTCGTTATAATCTGAAAAAGTTACATAAGACCGATAATTTAAGTTTTTTAGTAACATGTTTTGAATGCGTTCGATCCTATTGATGTGAAAATTGTAACAAGGAAACCAGATTTGCGAAGCGTATTCGAGGTGGCTGCGGACATAAGCATAATATAAAATTATAAGGGACCTATTATGATTAAACTGCTTGGCTAGTCTGAGAATAAAGCCCAGCATACTGTAAGCTTTGGCAGTTATTGTGTCAATGTGTGAAATGAAATTTAATTTACTGTCTAGAATAACACCCAAATCCTTTATAACAGATTTTCTTGGGATGAGAAGTCCATTTAAATTGTAGCTAAAATTTAGCGACTTGGTATTCCTTTTATAAAATTATCCAATACATTAATAAAAGCATAGCTTTTATCGCAGGCCTCAGCGCGGCGATTGAATGAAGAAATTTCTTAACGAAAATTAATGATTTTAAACTGATAATTACGTCTAAACGAGTACTGCTTACGGTTCGAAAAAAATATATGTTAAACAAGAACATTTTCCTAATATTCTTAGCTATGAATATTTTAGATTTTGTTTATATTACATAGTGTAATTAATTTGTGAAATTAGGTCTAACCGAACACAAAAACGACTACTACGCAAATACTATCTGGCGTATTATTATCAATCCTGCACCATTTTAAAGATAATTTAATTATCTATCTTTTTATCTACGTTTTTTTTCGAGTAATCCGTTTTTTTTTTGCTTTATCGAATAAAAAATTCGTACGCGGCGCTCTATCGGAAGACGTTTAAATTATTCCGAATCATTTGCTTTCGCAGCCGCAAATGATTCGGAATAATTTCAACGTTTTCCGATAGAGCGCAGTTATCTGATATCAGAAAAAAATAAAATAAATAAATAATTATAATTGCATAAGTTGTTAAAAATGCTATGCAATAGCTTTACCGCGGCAGTCCCCGAGTGCCACACGTATTTTTTTATTTTATTTTTATTTTATAAAATTATCCAATACATTACAATTGATTTTGCGAGGCAGATAAGATTACATTTGTGTGGATTTTATCACCCCACTAGATTGTATATCTGTTCTGGGGTGATAGTATTTAAGACTTCACTTTAATCATAGTGACTTCACTTTCTTTTTATTTTCTCATTCATTCCCATTGCTCATTCATTCTTATAAATTTTAAGGTTAATATAAATATATAAATGTGTATATAAATAAAGAACTAATATTAAATAAAGAAAATGAAAATTTTTCAGTTTATAGATAAGTAAAATAAATAAATATATAGATTAAAATATAACTAAATTGACCAATAAATTAAGTAGCCTAAAAAGGTTTCTTACTATGCACATATAAAATTGTGAATTAAATTAATTAATATAATATTATTAATTTATTTTAAACGTAATCAAACGAAACATGTTTCTTATCAAGTATCAGGTAACAGATATGGACCGAAGTTTGATCCCTCAAATTATCGACCGATATCAGTACCTAATGTTTTAGCAAAAATTTTGGACACACACAACTCTGTAATCCGAAACCCAATACGGCTTCAGATCCAAAATGGGAACACAAGATGCAGTACTAAAAATGACGGAGCATATCACTAGGTATGTAGACGCTAACAAAAAGTGTATTACTGTACTTCCTGACCCCGCGCAAGCCCCCGACACAATATCCCATGAAATGCTCCTAATGAAACTTGGGAAATATGGTATTACAGGTATCGAACTAAACTGGTTTCGTAAAATTGATATTAGTTTATATCCTCATTGTTGCTTATCACTTTCTGTTTGATGAATAACACATGTTATTTTTATTGAATAAACATGAATTCGAAAAAATCTCAACAGAGAAATCTACAGATCGTTTTAATTAAAATCGTAATTTATGCAGAAAATATGCTTTCAATACAATAGTTATTCATATTTTTTATTACAAAAATAAAATTAAACTGTTTCAGGAATAAACATAGCCTTTATATTATTTTTAAATCGGTTGTCACCCCAAGACCTTCCCGGGAAGTAGTCAGGGACTTAGTTCATTTGAATATTCATTTCATAAATGAAGTCGATGTGCAGTTGGCGAAAAATCCTGTTAAAATGCGACGCAACGCAATGAAAGTTTTAATTCCGAAAGTGCGTCATCAAATTCAATTTAAAAATGAAATCGCATACGCAAGTCGCGTTGAGCCTTCGTATTTGAATTTCGATAGAACTGCGTATCACAAGCGTGTTCTTCGCTCACCTCAAGGGAGTCAGGACGATCTAATATCGTTAAAACTTCCTGAGGTGACGGGTTCGCCAGTTGTAGTTGACAGCTCTAGTTGTAGGCCAATCGTCCAGGAGCGACCGGAGGACGATTCCCAGGTCAACGGACCCGCAGGCACAGAGACCTACCCGGGCTCGCACTTCTGCGTGGAGGCTACCGGATGGATGCTGATCTGTGAGTTGGGCCGACCCTAACACATGTGTGATAATAGCCTAACTGCACGGGCCCATTCGCTAGCCCAGTAACTTGTACATGGGATAATCTGGGAATAGGCTGACCCTACGAGAAATCAATCGAGGAAGAGATGAAGACAACCGGCGACAGCCGACGCTTTGTCGCAGTGCTTAAACAATACGAGGCAAAGTAGGCCGTGACTAAATGCAATGTCACTAAAAGAAGCTACCCGTCAAAGCATAACATAAATAATTGTGGTAATATTCAGAGGCGCGGTGGTCGTGGAGCGCGGCGCCGCACTTCGCGGAGCGATTTGCGGCGGGGCGGCGGCTCCTGCTTGCGAAACACCCTGCTGCTGATGCGATGGTTTTCGGATTTATACCAAGAAGCTTGGGCAACGTTGGTTATTTGCGGCTTCTGGCAGCGGCGACATTGCTTTGGTCCGTTTTGGCCTCTCCAGATCTCGACGGTGACTCGCAGGTAGTAGATGTCCGGGGGATTATAGACCCCGCGCCAGCCCACGTTTTTCCGAATGACAGCGAAGAAGAGGTCTCGCCGCCCTCCTTGGAGCAGGTGTGCGTAGATGGCCTTGTACCTTTGTCGGCCAGCCATTCGATGACCTCCTGCTGGGTCGTGTAATCCATGAGACCCCAAATGGCAATCTTGGCATCCAACTGGCGGATTCAGTTGTTGGGGTCCCCTTTGCCATAGATAAGAAAATCATCATGGACAGCTTGGAGCAAGAACATCGGGCATCCTTTCCAGAGCCAAGGATGTCGCCAGGCAAAGGCCATATTGGAGCAACCACCTTCTTAGAAAACCAAGGCCCTACTTGACATGAGCAAGAAAAACCTTGGGACCATTATCGGTCTCCTCACCGGACACACAACCCTTAGAGCACATCTATTCAACCTTGGTTTGACAATAGCAAGGACTGTCGAATATGCGGCGAAGAACCTGAAGACAGCATACATATCGTTGGTCGCTTCCCAGGCCTCACCGCAAAAAGACCCAGTTTACTGGGACGAGCCTTTCTCGAACTAGCTACCTGCCTAACCTGAAGGTCAGTGATCTGTATGGACTAGTAAACAGTACCGGGCCTCTAGCAGACCACTGACCAAACCACAAAGGAAGTAGTTACAAAAGATTTTATATGTAGATCCAGGTGAAATCAAGGGCTGAATACAATCCTCCCACTTCCTTTACTGCTACTACTACTATTCGTCGTCAGTATATTTTTTTTTATATGTTAGCAAAATTCCGCATCAAAATATAACCGTAAAGTGTAGGCAAAAGATGCTTATACCGTGTTATAAAACAGACCCACTATCTCTGCGCTTTCCATATATAATAACAAAAAAGGTACATCTTTGAATATTTCATTTATTTACAACATTCTTCCACATTTTTACGGAATGCGATCCTTAAAAATACATCAAATAATATTGACATTTATTGGTAATAATCAATAATAAAGACATTTCTAAATTTACAAACACATAATGTCAATATTTTCTAAATAACGTAGAAACGTCTTAGTATCACTTTTAGCTCATTAAAACCTTCTTATACAATATAATATCAAACTAACAAAGAATATGAGTTATCCCCACTTTAGCGCATGACCTTCGATGAGAGGTAATTAATTATTTTTTTAACGCAGGGCTACTCAACAATTCCAAAGCATACGAGGATATATATATATATATATATATATATATATATATATATATATATATATATATATATATATATATATATATATATATATATATATATATATATATATATATATATATATATATATATATATATATATATATATATATATATATATATATATATATATATATATATATATATATATATATATATAACATTGTTTATACAATCATTACATTGTTTATAATAGTTACCCTATTTCTTTGGCATATTCACATTGAGATGACTACGGAAAACTTGGGGATTATCGATGCGTTTTATTGAAATAAGCTAAAACTAAAAAAAAGTAGATAAATAAAATATTTTTTATTTTTTTTTTGAGATTCAGAACACCACGATTTAAAATTTTAATTCTTACAAGCTGTTAAAATTGACCGTCATCGCGTTTTTAGTGTTAATTGTATCAAAGAATACAAGAGCTCAGGTATACACTCGTAATAAATCTGAATCAGTGCTTGAAAAATATCTAAATAAATTACGAAAATTCTGCAAATCAATAACTTTTGAACATAAAAACGAATTTTAAAACAGGTATTTATTAGACATTTCCAACATCAATAGTCATATTAAAACAATTATTTTTGATATATAAACATGACATCCGTAATCCCCCAAATTACAAGGTATCCTAATTGTAACACGTTATTTTCGAAATAAGGAAAGCTGTTATTGAGTATCTTTAATGTAACTGTTATTGAGATCTAGGAGTCATAATAATTACGATACACATATTATAAAATAACGCTATGATGAAAATGTATTTAAATTTAAGTTACGTTGGCAACGCTGCAGTCTGTGTTTTTAATGAAATAATTAAATTAATAGAATCCGCATAGCAGTAGATATTGCGCTCGCCGTCGAAGCGAATATAGCCAACGTCAGTACCCTGGGTTGCGATTTAGAGCCTGAAAGTAAACAATTTCAATATATACATTTACAATATTTTGCAATAAATATTAGTTGGAGACAATGAAAGTGAATAGAATAAAAATAAAAAAACGGTTGTGTCAAGACTTTCAAGGCAAGTAGACCAGGACTGCTTTCATCTGAATTTTGATTTCATTAATAAAATCGATGATCGTTATCTCCCGGCCGGCGAAAGAACCCGGTTGGGTTCCGGTGCTACCGCCTCGGGCGGCGTGGTTCGTTTCTCGGCTAAGGCTGGGGTAGGTCCAAGCGTCATTGGATTGCGTCACTATTGCTTAAAATTGTATGGTGGAATTTAAATATTATTAATGTATCATATATGTATATGTATAGCAAACTTTAAGTCTCTAAGTCCAATATTTCTAAATTGGAATATGACCCTGGTGGACCGATTTTAACCACAACTCTTGCTATGACCAAATTGTGCATGCATGATAAATTTCAGCCCAATCGGATTCGGCGTATAGGTGCTATCATGAAGAAAAACAGACACATAAACATACATTAAAACACAGAGAGATTCCATCTGGAAATGGGTTTAATTCTCTAGCAACGGCTCAAAATAGATATTTCCGTCTATATCTCGAAAATAAATTGCGCCCTCTCAATACTTTTCCTACTCGTTGGTTGGTGAGTCGGGAAATTAAAAATAAAAACAGGGGAGTACGCCTCTTAAGTATTGTATATTTCTTGACTTCAATAATTAAATAGTATTGCAAAATATTCTATTCTTTGGCTAAATTATGAATTCCTCTTTTATTATGTGAATTGAAAAAATATATATTATTTATACTTGGAATACAATAGAAATCATGACCTTGTAACTATTACAAATTATAAAACCACTTTTGATTAGTCTTGTAACTTTTTCTGAATTGTGTAATGTGTATTTTCAGTGTAAACGAAATTTTAAGTAAAAATGCAGAATTAGACTTTTGGGCCTTGACCCAAATGGCCCCAGAGACCCCTTAACATGTTATGAAGCAACGTAAAATTAGCATAAGCAACAATTTGGCCCCTTAACATATTAGGTGGCAATTGTGTTGTGGCTTTTTCATGGCGGACAAGAAATTGTCACACTTGCTCAAATAAAACAAAGACTACATAATATTTATTTATTTATTTTTAGGAAAACCAACAGCTAATTATAATTTAACTAAAAGAGGAGTAGGATAACAGAGAGCCAATTAAAGGTTTTCACGTTTAAGTAACGTTGTCGAAACATATGTGACCTTTCAATTAAAGCTATCGATTAAAAATACATCTGTGAGAGTGGCCCACTAGACTCCAATTGATTGTGAGGGAAGGGTGGTTCTCATCATGAAGTTTTCTCCGTGAATGAAAGTCGTGGATGTCGAAGTAGAAGTATTTAATCAGAAGGTTGAAGTGAGTCGCCAGTTCTTAACGCCTTGATTGTTATTTCGCCGTTGTGTAGTGGTGTGGGCGCGAGGTGAAGCCGTAGTAGTGTGTCCGAAGTGTGTAGTTGAGGAGCGAGGCTTGACGATCGGTATCGCGGATAATGCAGGTACTGCTTGATAATGAAGTGTAGTCGCGATAACTGTCCACTGAGAGAATGATGTATAGCCGTGTACTTGTCCACCAAGGGAATGATATTGATCGATTGAAATGTACTACGTTTTATACCGTGAGCGGTGATGTAATAGCTATGAGTGGGGTGTGACATGTGTCGCTTGCCTGTGCATAAATTGCCGAATTTAGTTGGAAATTAACTGCAGCTGACTCGTGTAGGTTTGAGCGAGTTTGCGGTTTCCATACCGTGGAAATTACTTTTTTGTTGTGGGTATGTTGGGACGACAGGGCTCCAACACATCAAAAATTATTCAACAATTAATGCTAAAGAATTCAATGTTTAGCTGCCGCCTAGCTGAGTTAATACTCGTACAGAATAAATCAAAGTTAAAGCGTTTAATCAAATCATGGAAATTGTCACTTGTACGCCACAGAAATGTATTTTGCCTATAGTTGGTACCAGCATGAGGAACATGAAGAGCATGGTTAAATCTATTGAGTTTGGAAGGATCAAAGAGATTAATTTTATTGAGTAAGTAGCATTGTGAGTAGCATTGTGATAAATGAATTATTAAATATAAAATAATAGAATTAGTAAGATCAGGATAGGCAGACGATATAGGCGAGCATTGCTGACTAGTGAAAATGCAGTATGGAAACCGGTATCTGACGTGTATACATCCTGCGCGTGTATACACTATATACTAGGCTTACTCTGACTCGACTTGATTATAAAATAAGTATTGCTTGATTGTCAATAAAAATGCTGCATATAGGCCTATGAATCGAAGATGCCAAGATCAGGGTAAGGATCAGCAATGTTAATCCATCATCAGCTACCGTTAAACATAGTTAGGTTAGGATGACAGCCTTTTCTCTTGTTTGTTCAACAGAGTCCTGGAAATATCGCCCAGAGAATGTATGTCGACGCCAATCGCGGAAATTTGACGATATTATAGCGATACACCTTACTGCGAGGCACTGGAAGATGCCAACCAGCGGGCTTTCTTGGCACCCTTACTACCAAATTTCTCCATTTTCCAGTCTAGTCATAGATTCTTGGTCGCATCCACGACCTCTGCCTGACGTTAGTGGTAATTTAAGTTCATTTTTTTTCTGACCGAAGAGACTTTAGCCCGTCAAACTCACACTAGATCAGGTGGTCAATGGATCGTTTCTCAGGATAGAGTACACCAGGTCAATTAAGATCATCCCCGTTACTTAGGATTGTACGTTTCTATACTCGCTATAGTCGAATCGCGCTAACGATTAGCAAACGCCACGCGATTCGTAAACCGCCGAGTTCCACCTCGGATCAGAACCTTATATCTCAACTATCTACCACAGCATATAAAAGCTCTGTCAGATCAGCCCCCTTCGCGGAGGCCACTGGATGAGGATTGAAGTGTGAGTTAACCC
The DNA here is from genome assembly GCA_944548615.1 of Micropterix aruncella. NCBI lineage: Eukaryota > Metazoa > Arthropoda > Insecta > Lepidoptera > Micropterigidae > Micropterix > Micropterix aruncella. Next base: position 19,577,298 of record OX155972.1, read on the forward strand.
GACCTAAGAGGATTGAGATGGAGACCGATGACGGAGCTGGAGAAGCCGAGGAATTCAAAGCATCATAGGCGCAAATCGTTTAATCTTTCGATGATCCGTACACTTTGACCGATTCGAAAACAAACTGCGCACTAGAGTACCTACTGAATGCGTGGAGATCTGCCTATACCTTACAAGTCTGTACAATTGGAATGCGTGCAATAAAATACGAAATAATGATAAAGAACATTGTCGCAATCAAAATAAACAAAATTGAAACGATATTCGCAACAGCCATGGATACACCAAATAACCATAAAATTCCGTAGCAGGTGCCAAAGCTGACAACGCTAAACGAATATTTAGATGTCGAAATTACACTACAAGCGGATATCAGCGCCGCCTATGGATTAACTCGCCAACCAATAGTGTTGCATTTGCTTTGTGAATATATGTATAGATGGCGCTCCGCGGAGCCGACGTCGGCAGAGCAGATCACTGTTAGATGGGGCGTTGGCGAAAAAAAAAAATGGCCGCGGATGATTTTTGTTTGTCAATAAATGTTGACACGTCATGTTTGGGAGCTAATGGGTCCTTGCTGAGTTGGCCACGAAGACCCATTCTGTTCAGGGTTGGTCACACTCTCGGGTCAACACCCATCCGGCGGCCTCCACGCATGAAGCGCGAGCCCGGACAAGACTCTGGCCTTAGTGCTAGTATACCCTAGGAATCAACCTTCTGGCGCTCCTGGACGGTATGCGCACCGTGCGGCGTAAGCCAATCGACTGTGCACTCTGACTAACAGTCGGGGGAGTCTGGAAGCAGTACTGTTTCCTATAGAGCGGGGGTGGTTGCGGACCTTACGGTGACTGCTCTTGAAACGACCATCGGCTACCCGATCCTGGGTGAACAGCCGCGATAGATTCGGTATACTATACACCGTTTCACCGCTTCGTAAGTGAGAGGACAGCGCAAGCGACCTCGAACTCGTAACCAATCGAGATATTGTAGTAATCTGGTCGCAATTGGAAGTAAGGGCGTGAGTGTAAGCCCGCTGGGTAACACTCCTGGCTATCTCGCGGTTAAGCCGTTGGTCTCTTACGGGCGTGTGGCGGAGCTTGACGGTGGACTGTTTTTATCCAAGTCTTCTGCGCTCACTTCAGGGAGACAGAACGACTAATCGTTAAAACTTCCTGGGGTGACGGGCTCGCACGCTGTAGTTGACAACTCTAGTTGTCAATAAATGTTACACTTTTCGAATAATCCTATCCGGGGGTGCTTTTCGCCGCGATTTTGGCCTACATAACAGCAGTCATACCATTTTCCGAGCGCAGTGTCTTATAAGGATGTGTTTAGGAGTGTGAAAACAGCCTGTATCGTGAGTGTGAGAAACTATGATAAAAGGTGCCTCGAAAATATAGACTAATAAAAGAATTTTCGAGTTCTTATTTTTTTCACTTTATTGTAAAGATTTGAACCTGTCTGTAAATAAACGAAGCCGTATCCATATGTAAGTTTAACTATGGAAGTGGAAATAACCTGAATTAGAAAAACAATCGCAGGTCGGTCCTCTGAAAACCGTGTTTCGGCACGAAAAACGCCATAACCGCTCGCTTGCCCAAGGGGGGTCCGCGCGCAACGCGCCTTTGCCCCGGGCCCTCACCGCGTGCCTCCTCAAATGCCCCACGAAAAAAACGTGACGACCCTACTTTGCCCCGCCATTTTTTGCCCCGTCAGCGCGTGGGTCGGGTTTCACAAAATCGTTTCTTGTGACTCAATTTGTTTAAAAAAGTGTCAAGTGTTATATATATTTATGTTTATTATGAAACTAGCTAAACAATGTTATCTTTTGTTTATCAAATTACGACTTTGGTGCAGAGTTATGCTATGCTGAACTTAGAAGTAGGGCGTTTTGAAGCTCGTCTTGTATTCAAAAGCTCATACCTCAAAAATAAGAGCGATGACATATGGTTTTTATTCTTTGATTATGTTTTCAATATAATAAATAATAGAATAAGAAAAAAAAATGATCACTTGTTCATAGATATTTATTATTTAAAAGGCCTTTGTTTCCATACCAATATCTGGCGCCGTGCGGCGTCTTGTGTCATCTGGCGCCGTGCGGCGACTTTTGTCTATGGCTTGGATGCTTGACTGGGATTGTGTGGAGGGGAAATTTCACGAAGAAACGGGACAAATAATACAAATTAGGCCCTGGAGCGATAAAGACGGGTAGAATCAGCTTTTTCGACGGCGGGAGCGATGTTAACCACAGGTTGACATGGTCATAGCTGAGTGAAATGCAATGTCAACTACCAGTTAACACGGGCAAAGCTGACTTCAAGGTTATGTTAACTACTACTTGACACGGTCAATTCTAAATTCTCGATTTGTTAACTACTAGTTGACACGGGCAAGCAAGCGGGTACAAAAGTTGTTTTATTTTGCATCATTAAATCCTGGACGGTACAAGAAATAAATTCATTTCATTAAAAGTTTGATGTAAACTTTTTGAGCGCATTATAAGGGCTGACAATAAACGAAGGAAATTCTACTGGGATGAGCATCTGAAACTGGCCAGGAAGGCGGCCAGGCGCAAATTCAAAGCTTGTTTTCTAGAAACAAAGAACGAGCACGATGTAACAAGAACAACAGTAGAACAAGTGGCTGTACCATTAACTCATTCATTACCATCATGATTCTCCAATGTAGTAATACTATAAGGAACAAGAATAAGAAATACGGATTATGGATTATGCCACATACTTACTTGATGACTCCTGCTCCATTACTAAAGCAGTCTGAGGACTATTCTCCTTGATCACATACTCAGCACTCTTTATCGTGTAGACGTCGAACAGTGACGCCTCGCACCTCAAGTTGAGAACTTCTCCGTAGTGCGAGTTGACCTGGATTCTGGTGGTCTTCAACTTTGCCTGGTTCTGGACGTACTTCTTCTGCGCCTCTTCGGCCGCACTGTCCAGCTTGAAGAGGTCGTAGCCTGGCTGGGGGACGGGCAGCTGCGAGGAACTCGTCTGCAGTATATTACCCCCGACCTGGTACTTCCGCACGAGCATCTCCTGCTCTGTCGTTATTTCTAATGAGCTGAACGACGTTTGCGTCTCCCACAAGTCAGGGTCTGACGGATAGTTCGACGTGTGTGTGTTTGGAACCTTAGGGAAGAAATGATCAATCGTATATATCTTATATCATTTGTATACTTATAATAATCATCTTATTGGCGTCACCCATCGTATTTATTATCATTATTATTATTCTTCTTATATTTAACATTTGCTTTTATTTAATGTATTAATTTATTAGATATATTTTAACTATACATGCAGTAACATATTAATATAATGATATTACATACTTAATATTAATATTTAATTTATAATCCCTATATGTACATGTACATTTATATTATATTTATCATTAGGTAACAAACATATATTTATAAAAGAATATCACTATTATATTTTTATACTAATATATTTCAAAGATACGGCTCCTCCTGGATCATCAAACACCACTAGACTACTGCCTCGTCACAGGCCTAGGAATAGTGAGGCAGTAAACTCCACATGGATCTGTACTTTTGTTACTCATTAGTTAAGATCTTTTTTTTACTAGTTTTAATCAATAGTTAAATATTAATTAATTAGTAATGATGTCTGTTAATTATAAATAAAATATAAATAAATTTAAAAGCCGATCGTCCAGACTTTTATTAAATATCACACAGGGGAAATCGCTAGTATACGAGCTCCGGGTGCAGTAGGGCGGTGTCGACTACAGGGGGCGAACCCGTCACCCCAGGCTGGTATAACGATATGATATGACTCCTATCCTACTTCTTAGTTTAAAAAAGAAAGTTTCATGAGAACAATTAAAACGCATACTTAATCATATCGAGAAATACTTCTCTACGCATAAAAACGTCAAAAATTCTTTGTTAAGCGTCAAAAATCAGCTGTTTACTTTGCTTTATTAATACGTGATTTTTTTTCTTTTTTAGATCATATTTTTTATCTCAACTATTTCTTATATCTCAACGCCCCCTAATTTTCTCTGGGTCTTCTACTGCCCCCCTGAAAGTCTCAAACGCCCACAAGTGGGTGTCATCGCCCACGTTGCTAACCTATGTTCTACACAAATATGTGTACGATGGTACGGCACATAAAACAACAGATACGATCTTCTTACTATGTGTATCGACGCGTACAATTCAAAATTTAATAAATGATTTGCCTATTCTACTTCAACCTCTTCAATTGCTATCTGCCTTCAACTATGCATTTTCCCACCTATCCTATTAATTACCATCCAATATGTATGTAGATACTAACCTTCTGTTCGTTTATGTACCACGAAATATTCGCAGCAGGAAAGCTGAGTGAAGAGGTACAGTTCACCATAATATTGTCACCGACGGAGTAAGTGTTTCTATCAGCGCTGATGGCAGGTTCGTACTCCGGATAATCTATGGGTAATAAATATAAATACTTAAGATCGCACAGAGTTGTACAGCCTTGCGCAGGGAAACGGGAAATTTTGAACGTTAGACTTGGCAACACTGTAGCGCCGGAAGTTATAAGAAACCGGTTCGTAGTTGTTATTTAGTAATCATTGAACACTGGAGTGGTGCGGAACGTGCTATAGTTTTGAGAGCGTTTTATATGCAGGGTAGTAGTGCGACTCCTGCGCGAAGGGTACTACGATAGCATTACCAGCTAGGACGTAATAGACGTGTCCCATCTGCTCATGCGGTTACAATGTGAGTGTGTAATTTTGAAGCAACTGGTACAGCCTCGAAAAAGAAGCCTCCAGGTGCCTTTCGAACGGAGCGTACACTAAGAAAGATATTGGATTTCTGATTACATTACCACTTTCTTATTACGATTTTATACAGAATAATAGTTTTCCAATCGTAATTTTGTTCAATTACAAGAAATTTTGTTGAGACTCCATTACTCGATCATATGTATTGACATTTTTATGACTGTTATCAAGAAAATAACCGTATACTGTAGTTTCAAAATGATGTTCCAACGTATGACTTTACGTATGAAATCACATGCTGTCATGTTAAAAGCAAAAGCTCGAGGTCACGAAGAAACAACATTACGTTTTGTTACCATTATTTATTATTGCGAGCTAGGTAAGTACGGATACAACTTCAAATAATGCTGATTCATCTAAAATTACATTAAAATGGTACATTAAAATATGTATGTTACTTAATTGCGGCAGTATACATTCCCATTCTCTAAGTATAATTGCTACAACTAGGGTTGTCGACTACAGCGGGCGAGCCTGTCACCTCAGGAAGTTTTAATCGTTCTATCTCCTTGGAGTGAGCGCAGAAGACTTGGACAAAACAGTCCACCGTCACGCTCCGCCACAAACCCGTAAGAGGCCAACCCCTTAACCGCGAGATAGACAGGAGTGTTACCCGGCGGGCTTACACTCACGCCCTTACTTCCAATTGTGACCAGATTACTCCAGTCTCTCGATTGGTTACGAGTTCGAGGTCGTTTGCGCGGTCCTCTCCCTGACGAAGCGGTGAAACGGTGTTTACCGAATCTATCGCGGACCACAGCGTCCTTTGCCCGGCTGTTCACCCAGGATCGGATAGCCGATGGTCGTTTCAAAGCAGTCGCCGTAAGGAGACCCCGCTCTATAGGAGATAGTACTGCTTCCAGACTCCCCTGACTATTAGTCACAGTCGATTGGCTTACGCCGCACGGTGCGCGGACCGTCCAGGAGCGTCAGAAGGTTGATTCCCAGGGAAAACTAACCATAAGGCCAGAGTCCTACCCAGGCTCGCACTTCATGCGTGGAGGCCGTCGGATAGGTGTTGACCCGTGAGTGTGACCAACCCTGAACAGAATGGGTCTTCGTGGCCAACTCAGCATAATTGCTACAATACAGCGTAGGGCAGTATCATTACTAAAATGGTTCCACAACTCCCCGTGACATGGTAAATACCGTCACGATAACACCGTTACGCGCCATGTAAATTCATACGTATGAACTACAGTTCATGGTGTATACGTAATCCCTGTTGAAACATGCGTGTTTCCGTGTGCTACAGCTTTATATTTTTCTCAGTGTACCCCATAGAAAATTGCAGCTGTTCGAGTTTCCATCAAGAGGAGATTTCGTTGCTATGTCCAACATGCACCTGCGCTATATATGTATATTGGGCTACGAAGCGTAAAATGAGTAGAGGAAATCAAATCACATCAAATAACATTTATTGTCTTCAAAAACTTTTACGTAGTTGTTTAGACACAATACTTAATATAGCCGCTTAATGTTAAGATATCTTTAAAATGGATACTACATGTTTATTGAAAGACTTACCACAAAATTGATAATAGTTGTATTTATTTATTAGTTTCAAATATTATTCAAGAACATTACAGACGAATCCAATTCGCCCTTGAATAATAAAGCTAGAGCGTAAGTCTAAAAATAATTGAATTACATAACTAAATTAATGCTAAAATTGAACAAGAAAAAAACATAAAAATATAAAACTAAATAAAAGACAGATTATGATAAACATGAGATAGCAGGGAGTTGCATTTTTAGCTGCCAAAGGGATATACAAAAGATGTCTATTTCTGTGGGTAAGGAATTAAGAAGAGCTATAACCCTTCCCACTGGCTACAAAAATATTTGTACGATGGTAGGTACGGCACATTAAAAATTAGATGCGATCTCCTCGGTAAGTACAATTCAAATTTACCGGTAAGTACAATTCAAATTTACCGGTAAGTACAATTCAAACTTACATAGTATATCTGGCAAATAAATAGTTCCTTGAATTAATTTGTATGCAAATATAATTAGGGAAATAATAATATATCGACGCGTTTCAAGACTGTTGTATCCTACCATTCCTAGCACAAAATCGTACGGAAATAAGTATGGATAAATATTGTATTTTCTGTAATAAATATATCTTTAAAATTTTCTTCGAATACGCTCTACCATCTGAATGTATTTGTTTTCACTTGTACACCAGATGACCGAGTTATATTCAAGTATGCTACGGAATAAACAATTATATAGTAGAAACATTACATGAATATTAATAAACTGTTTGCATATGCGAATAACAAAACCGACCACTTTGCTAGCACGATTGCAAATATTTGTAATGTGTGCACGGAAATTCAATTATTAGATTATTAAAGTATTAGATACTTGAAGCTACTGTTTGAGTTGTCATGAAATATAACATTAAATGATCCTAGATATAAGAAATACAATTGATTATCGGAGGCAATTTGAAATAAATATAATAATATAATAATCAATAGAGTAGTAAAAATGTCATGTTTAATAAATAAAATCGAGGTGAAAATTGTCAGTCATCTAATTATAATTCGTTGATATTATGTAATTCTCTTTCACGAATTAAAAAAAACATACACGTATTAATTCACAAAACGTCAATAAAAGATGATTTGTTTCTTCTGTCCTGTGTTTCTTGCTGCACAAAACGTTACTTCTAAATTTTCCATTTCCCAGCGCAGCCATGTATAATGTATAATAAAATTAGTTAAATTTGCCACGATATTTTACATACCAACTATATAGAGATATGACGACTTGATACCAGTGTGGAAAAGAGGGGCATCAGCTGATACCTCGCACTGATACTCTCCGGTCAGCTGTCTGTGCAGCCCTAGAAGGCGAACGTCCCGGTCGTTTGAGGCTTCTAACTGTAGACAAAAAATAAACGTTTCTTTATTAAAATATTCCTAACTCTATATAAGCATTGTGACGATCGAGTGGGAGCTAATGGGCCCTTGCTGAGTTGGCCATTCTGTTCAGGGTTGGTCACACTTACGGGTCAACACCCATCCGGCGGCCTCCAAGCATGAAGTGCGAGCCCGGGCAGGACTCTGGCCTTAGGTCTAGTTTACCCTAGGAATCAACCTTCTGGCGCTCCTGGACGGTCTGCGCACCGTGCGGCGTAAGCCAATCGACTGGGCACTCTGACTAACAGTCGTTGGAGTCTTCGTAAGGGAGAGGACCGCGCAAGCGACCTCGAACTCGGAACCAATCGAGAGACTGGAGTAATCTGGTCGTAATTGAAAGTAAGGGCGTGAGTGTAAGCCCGCTAGGTAACACTCCTGGCTATCTCGCGGTTAAGGCGTTTGCCTCTTACGGGATTGTGGCGGAGCTTGATGGTGGACTGTTTTTGTCCAAGTCTTCTGCGCTCACTTCAGGGAGACAGAACGACTAATCGTTAAAACTTCCTGAGGTGAAGGGCTCGCCCGCTGTTGTTGACGACTCTAGTTGTCCTGCCTCGTTCACACGAACTAAATTCCGATTTTAGTTCACGAAGAAACGCAATAGGGCCCATTGTGTTTGTAATTCTGACTCAATGGAATTAAAAAGTGAGAAAAATGTACAGGAAGTTTATTCTAAATTGGGCCAAAAGAGAGCCATTAATGTAAAGGTAAAGCGATATTTAAGCAAAATTTATACAGATGCCATAGTCTAAAGTACTGAAAAACTCATTCAAAAACATATGGCTCATTTGACTCGAATGGCAATAAAACTCACCGGACTTAAATCCCGTTAAATATTTCTGGACTATTTTTAAATTCAAACCTGATCGTCTAAAAAAAGATGATAGATTCACGTAAGATGTCTATATCCCTAAATCATTAGAAATGCAAGTACATCCTTGACTTTAATTAAAAAATTAATTGAATTTAAAATATAGGATAATAAAATTAATATTATTTAAAACATAACTTTAAATGGCCAATAAATATATATTTTAGGCCATTTAAACTTACATTATACATTAATTTACTGCTGTATAATATGTAAAACAATAAAATTGAAAAAATATTGCTTGCTTGGCGAAAGTATCGTTATGTCAAAGATTAGTTAAACCATTTCCTATAATATGAGGCTCGTTCAAAGAAAAGTCATAAAGAGTTACATACTCTTTGGAAACATATAATAACAAATACTGGCAGGCAAAGCTAAACGATGTCTTATTATGTTCTAAAAAAACTAAAACATATTTTTAGTTTTTTCTTCTAAATAAGAGAACATTCGACAATAGTTGAGTTCATCAAACTCATTATCGTTTTTAATTGAACACCATAGTATATAATCCTTTTTGCCTTCTTCAAATCGAAGAAAATCCTGAAAAAATAGCAATATTCGGCAAGAGTTATTGTATTTACAGACTTCAGTGAGGACACAACACAAATTGACTCACATCCACTTCTGTAGAAGGAAGAGGGAACACGATCGAGGGTGGACTCTCCTTTGGTACGTATCTGTAGAACTCGTACTCTTCTCTGTACCATCGTATCGAATAGAGTGCTGCTCCCTCCAGGTCATATGTGCAGCTCAATGTGACCGGTGTTCCAGACTTGATTGCTAGGGGCACGTGGATCTGCAGGTTCTTCAGGCCGGATGCTTTTTCTGATAATAAATAACACATTTTAATGGACGCTGCGATGAATAAAAATAAACAAATAAATATATATATATATATATATATATATATATATATATATATATATATATATATATATATATATATAATATATATTATTGAAAATAATTTAAAAAAATATATATATATATATATATATATATATATATATATATATATATATATATATATATATATATATATATATATATATATATATATATATATATATATATATATATATATATATATATATATATATATATATATATATATATATATATATTTGTCGGCAAGAAAAAAGACTTATTATGGCAATTTGTGACGGGAGGTGAAGCGTATCTTTCTTACGAGAATACCAAGCGTGAAAATTCGACTACTTACACCAAAATTAGTGATTCCTACTATCTGGCTTATTTCATAAATAAATAAAAAAATAATTAAAAATATATGCTCCAACACAAAAATAATATTAAAGTTATAATTTAAAATAATACTAACCGTTTAAGATGACGAAGAGGCTGAGCATGAGAAAGTGCCATTTCGTCCTCGTCCTTCGATCCATATTGGCGTTGATTTTCTGCCGCTCCTGGCCCTCAAGTGTACTCTAACATCTTAAGAGGTCGCCCGATCAGCCGCTGAGCAAGCCCTTTCCGTACTATTACGTCATTGGTAAGGAAATCACCTCATTGTGGCGACCTGGAAAAAGGAAAAAATAAGACTTTAACACATACTCAGTACGGCGCCTTGACGGGTAAGTATGACCTAGTTATTAATTCCCTGGAACACCAACTAACTAACTAATCATATTTGCATATACATTAATTCAAGGAACTATTTATTTACCAGAGATACTATGTAGGTTTGAATTGTACGTATAAATTAGACAGCTAGGAGATCGCATCAATTGTTTAATGTGTCATACCATCGTACAAATATTTTTTGTAGACAGGCCAATGTGGAGGGTTATAGCTCTCCTTAATTACTTAACTACTGAAATAGACATCTTTTGTATATCCCTTTAGCAACGAGCCTTTATCCCATATACTAGCTACACGAATACTATTTAAATTTCGCCATACATTTTATTCAAACATTAACGCCATCTGTTGGCCCTTGGTTCAAACCCGCCTTTCTCCAAGAAACATATACGCACGAATCCAACGGGGTTCGTCCGTCGGCCGACAGAGCGCTCATCGATTTTATTTATGAAATTTATTTTCAAATGAAATCAGTCCATCGCTAATTTCGGGGAAATTATTGGGTTGACACAACCGATTTTTTACTTTCTCGGCACACCAACCAACGGGGAAGGAAAGTGTTGTGCAAGCGATTTTTTTTCGAGATGAAAATGGAAATATTCATTTTGAGCCCCTTTGAGACGATTAATATCATTTCCATAATAAAGTCTACCTGTGTATCTGTGTATTCCTCGACGACAGCGCCTATTAGCTGATGTTTGGCATGCTGTCATCGTTTCATCATGGCAAAAGCGGAAATGGTTGTGGTTGAAAACGATCCAACATAGAGCGCACTAGTCATATTTAAATTTCGAAATACAATGGCAAACCGACTTCTAAGTTTTCTTGATGAACACAAAATCCTATGCAAGGAAAAAAATGGATTTCGAAAGGGAAAGTCAACTACACACGCAATATATGACTTATTTACAGAAATACTGCACGAATTCGACCATCAAAAGACAACAATAGCTGTATTTCTAGATCTATCACAAGCTTTTGATAGCGTAACCCAAAATAAACTATTCGATTTACTCAATGGTGTTGGGATAAGGGGTCACACAAATGATTAGTTTAAATCTTATCTCTCAAACAGGCCACAAAGTGTAAAAGTTAATGCTATCAAAAACTGCATAATTTTTAACAGTACTCCAATAACAGGGTCATTTAAGCTGGCGTCCCACAAGGGAGTATTTTGGAGCCACTACTTTTTCTACTCTACATAAATAAACTGCCAACCTTGACAAATGATAAATATGTTTTATTTGCTAACGATACCTCTATTTGCTAACATTATTTCTCAAAACAATCCGTTAACGTCACCAAAACCTCTATTTGATGATTCTCTTGGTACCATATTAGAATGGCTGAGTTCATTAAACTTGTACGTAAATGCAGAAAAAACGAAAATTATACAATATCGCCCAAATCAACTGCAGCCCCAGACCTTAATATCGACCTTAATTTAAAAATAGTAAAAACTGCAAGCGAAACTAAATTTCTTGGGATCATCACTGATGAAAATCCTTACTGGAAACAGCACGTCAAACACTTATGTTAAATAAATATATATATAAACATTCTTAAAATTTTAAAACCTATACCATCAGTAGAGACTCACCTAACAAAATATGTATTATATCTACGTATATGCGCATCTAAAATACGGCAATATAATGTGGGGCAACTCAACAGAAGTCCAACGAATATTTAAAATACAGAAGTCCTGTGTTCGACTTCTAAACGGAGTAGCGACAGACACTTCCTGCAGGCCTCTCTTCATCAGCATATCTATGTTGACTATGCCCTCTCTGTATATACTGGAATGTTGTGAATTTATAAAAATAATCCTAATATCTACTCCTTACGAATAGATTTACATTCAAGGGCTACGAGGAATAGAATCTCATAAACTGTCCCTCAGTGAGGACAGAAATGTGTAAAAAGGGACCTGAGTTTCGTTGTGTTAATATTTTAACGCTATTCCACAAAACATCACTGGCTCAAAATTAAATGTTATTACAGCGTGAATGACTTTTTGAACGATAATGACAAATAATTAATATGACATATTCTTATTGTAATTCTCAAACATTTTAAACTTTAAATATTTACATTTCATTCGAGCTCTAAATCTGACAAACGGTAGATAGCCTAATAAAAATTGACAGTTACTTTATATTTAGTAATGGGAATTTACTAAATTTGTAGATAATAGTTCTAATTATTATTTTTGTTAATACCTATGTCTAAAACGTAATACTTTTCGGATTTGTTTTCCTTCGACTTGCGAAGGAAAATATATTTAACTAGTTGCGCCCAGCGGTTTCACCCGCGTGGTGATGGAAAATTGTGATAATTATGACAGAAAACCATATATCTTTATAAATTATAGCCTATGTCTTATTCTGATGTGTAAGCTATACTATTGTAAAGTTTAATCAAAATCAATTCAGTAGTTTTTGCGTGAAAGAGTAAGAAACATCCATGCATACATACAAACTTTCGCGTTTATAATATTAGTAGGATAGTAGGATAAAATTTAAATTTCGAGTCAATTTCTTAGATTTTTTTCCTACTTACTTGACAGTTATCGTTATATTTTAGATAATTCACGCTATATCTTTATAAATTATAGCCTATGTGTTATTCTGACGTGTAAGCTATATTATTGTAAAGTTTCATCAATATGCATTCAGTAGTTTTTGCGTGAAAGAGTAACAAACAGCCATGCATACATACAAACTGTCGCGTTTATAATATTAGTAGGATTATAGAAAAATAAATATTGTACGCCTGATTGGTGTATAGCACATATAATAGTACGTATCCCTACGTACAGTTCTCAATAAAGAAATTATTCGCGCTCATTGCCGAAGAACGTATCGCGTCTTTAACTGTCGATATATTCGACATTTCACTGCTGTACAATATAAGTTCCTCTTGTGAGTTGGCAAAATTGGCATCGGGAAACGCGGAAGTTTTTTGGTGATACATAAGTTTTTTTAAACAAAAGCATCCTGGGAATACACTATATAATTTTATATGGATCACTAAAACCTAAAAGATGTGGCGTCTAGACACCTTAAGTTTTGGAAAACTATTAGGAACTGGCTTTTATAAATTATAATTTAAAAGAAATTTGGTAATTTTGATTTATCGCATCGACAGATATTCTGTGATAAATTCAAACGGTTTATTTTCTTAATTAATTACTTTAAATTGCTGCTCTAACGCCATGTTGGCATGGGAAACCATTTCTGTAGTTGTAATAATTACTTATTAATTAATTAATTAAAAATGGGATTGTAGAAACAAGGCGATTGGCAATTGAAATATTACATAAATATTATTAAGATTAATGAAGAAATTTTTTAACTTTTGAATAATGAGAGTAATTAAAAATTGTAATTGCTTGTGCGTGAATGTCAAATATCAAAGGGCGTTTTCAATTATTAATTAGGTGGCGCATGCGGTCGGTATGTGAAGTACAGTCGTAACGATTTGACTGGTATAAGGCTGGCAACACTGCGCGGGCGCGCAGCTATCTGGTTCAAAAATATTTTCGATTTTGGTACTTGGAGAGTTGAACGGTGGGACAAGTAAAATTTTCTCGATTTCGCCAACTTTAAGACAGTTCATATCTCTCCGAATCTTTCACCAGCTTTTATGGGAGTTATTGCAAAGGACTTATATGCATCTGCGAACACGTATTGGATAGCGTAACTAACCATTGGGTGCAGTTTCAATGCCCCATTGTGCTATCCAGTAAACAATTTTACTTTCCTCGCATGATCCGGGAAGCCTTTGAGATAAGTAGAACCGCGACCTTTAACAGAAGCAACGGTAAAAAACTATCCACTGCGTGGAACACTCTTCCTAATATGTTCTCAATCTCCATCGCCGAGCGCAAGGACGTAACACAAGATACACTTGTTGTTGAAAATTCTCGCGTGTCGAACCTGCCGCCCCACCACTGTTATAATCTGCAAAGTAACAGCGGCAGGTTGCCGCCTGCCTGAAGAACAACGGATTTCGATTGACAGCACTTTAGTCTACGTTGGATAACGGTCACGCGGTAAAATCGTTTTTTATCCATAATATCAAACAACCGCGACAGTCTTCGACATCATATAGTATAATAAGTTTCGTTATATTTCATTCAAAAATGGTCTTGCGTAGTGTTATAACATGAAAGAAAAATACTGTAATATAAAATAAACAAACAAACAAATATAAATCGAACAAATATAAATCGAACATATTCAAGGTAGTAACGCCACTTTTACACAACTCAAAAAAAAAATATGTTAAGAGATGTAGAATTTTTGTTCTTATATTTTTCGAAGCCTTAAAACAAAAAAGATTTAATTCTTTTAAAACAATACGAGGAGAGCTGAATATTTAAATATTTATTTATTTATTATGGCAATGTACAGAAGTTGCAACAAAACGCGTAACGCGAAAGTATGTTATACCTACTTTTTAAAAATAAAGACAATTTAACCTTAAAATCAATCATAATTATAAACATAACATCAAATATTAATAGAATTTCTAAAGTTTGAAAAAAAAATGTATAAAGTCACAGAAAAATACATAATAATAGTCACAAAGAGCTAGTCTAATAGAGCCAGATAGTGGATAGTTCTAGATATATCTTTTGAATTTTTATATTTTCGTTATATACATAATTATTAATTAAATAAATACTTACTATTGTAAAATAAGTAGTGGAGAAACAAACGAGTAAAGTGCTTAATAATGCTTAATTTCCTGTCCACCCTAGAACGGGCTAGTCCCAGTTGGGTGACAGAAACAAATAAGCAAAAGGTTAAGGTTTTGCCATTCGGTTCCTGTTATTTTTATAAGCTAATCTATGTTTCATAGTAATTAATTCTTAAATAAATAAATAAATAAATAAATAAATGAGTAAAAAAAGGTAAAAGCCAATGTGAATTTTACCGCCTCACTAGGCCTAGGTCTGTGTCGAGGCAGTAGTCTAGTGGTGTTTGATGGTCCCGGTCCCGACCATGTGTCTTAATATATAATGGGCTCGATTGCGTTTCTTTGTGAACTAAAATCGGAAATTAGTTTGTGTGAACGAGACAGGGCAATACGCTAGAGCGGAATGTGAAATGAACGGTTGTCACTTTTTCGCATTAAAACTACCCACCCATAAAGCATCTGATTACAACACCGCGCGAAATGTGTTCAAATTTATTCGAACGAGTATAAGTTCGACAGGTAGTTTTTATCTACGATCGTTCGTTTCATATGTCAATCTAACGTATTGCTGCATCTCGTTCGCTTGAACTAGTTTTAGTTCACAAAGAAACGCAATCGGGCCCACTATATATGTATAATATAATAGTGATACATATAAGAGCGGTATAATAGATATTCATAACATTATCGTAAATATAACATAAATATATAGGTATTATAATTTTAAGAATAAAAATAAATATGAAATTATACTAACACTAGCTGCGCCCCGCGGTTTCACCCGCGTGGTGATGGAAAATTGTGATAATACTACTAATAGAAACATATATAATTATACATTATATACGTGTAACTCCAACGGTTTTTGCGGCGCACGCCAGAATAGCTCGCAGATGGCAGATTTTTTTCCTACCTTATTGACACTTATCGTTATATTTTAGATAATTCACACTTTATCTTAATAAATTATAGCCTATGTGTTATTCTTATTTGTAAGCTATATTATAGTAAAGTTTCATCAAAATCCATTCAGTAGTTTTTGCGTGAAAGAGTAACAAACATCCATACATACATTCTTACAAACATTCGCGTTTATAATAGTAGTAGGATATTATGTTTTATGACTTTTTCTTCTGCACACAGGGATCTGCGGAGATCGTCGTTTAGGTAAAGTCTCAATCGAGTCGCATCTATAGTTATTGCACCAAACTATGACTAATCTGTGTTTGCGGGTCTAGGTTCGCTAAATGAATTCCACGCGTTAGCCAAACAGCATCTTCTAAGGCCCGAGCCAATAATACTTAATCAGGCGCTGGCGCCAGGCCAAAGCCGTTCCGCAGTAAAATGCACATAACGCCTATCAAATTGGTATTACAACGGCTGCAGTGGCTGCCGCGTGGAGCAAGCGCAAAGCCATTCTGAATCAGTTTTAATTATCAGTAGCAGGGCGGTGTTGGGGTAACAGTTGCATTTTATGGCGGCGACGATTGTCCGTGACGTAAACACCCTGTAGTGGGACTAATGTGGTGAAATATGCGATTGTTATTTCTGCTATCGTATAGCAAAATTATCGTATACCCCAATAAGTTGTAACGCCGAAAAATCTTTTAGTGACGCAACCGATTTTTTCCACATTTTCTTACTCTTTTCTGTGAATATTCGCAATGGGCGGGTTTGATATCATACGACAATTTCTTACAGCCAACCCTACTATGAAGTGTTTTTAAATAAATATGTACTTGTAAATATGTTGTGCTCATAGTACAAATTCTCCATTAAAAATTTTCAAGATAAAGTGCTAAAATTTTCAAGATCCTTTACTGCACTTTTGTCAGAAGCATCTTGGAATATGCATCTCAGGTATGGAACCCTTGTTATGATAAATATATAAATAGAATCGAGCGCATTCAAATGAAGTTCGTGAAATATCTCTGCTTCCGTCTGAAAATCCCATACAGCTCATCTAACTATTTCAGTTTTTGCATAATCGATTGGCTTGCGCCGCACGGTGCGCAGACCGTCCAGGAGCGCCAGAGGTTTGATTCCCAGGGGAAACTGACCAAGGCCAGAGTCCTACCCAGGTTCGCACCCCGTGCGTGGAGGCCATCGGATGGGTATTGACCCGTGACTGTGACCGACCCTGAACACATGGGTCATCGTGGCCACCTCATCATGGGCCCGTTAGCTCCCACTCTGACTAACAGTTAAGAGTTTCAAGGCGATAGGTGAGGGCAGCAAACCCCGCCCACCGCCCGGGCAGTTATAACGACGAGGGTCGTCTTGTCTGCCCGGGATGTCGTGCTACGACAACCCTGCGCGTACCAGAAGGGTAGAACGCGCAGGGGGTGAAATAGGGTAAACCACCCCCCCCGTACCGCCCCGAGAACCCATTTATTTAAAATAATAAAAGATATTTACAAAGTAAAAATTTACAAAAATAATACTAAATTTACCATATTCACAATAGAAAAGAAAAAAAAAAACAACAAATATCACAAATTTAGGGCCGGTGAGCGGGGTAGAGGACGCATCAGAAACGATGATGGTGGAGGCGCACGGTCCGTGGGCAGGTCTCGGAGCAGCCACGGGGGGGAGGAATCCCTGGATCCTGCAAAGAACGAAACGCCCCTCGAGGCGGTAAAGAGACGGACACAAAGACGGGCACTTCGGGCTGGAAGTATCCGCCGAATCACGCCGAATCACGCCACTCTGACTAACAGTCGGGGGAGTCTGGAAGCAGTACTGTTTCCTATAGAGCGGAGGTGGTTGCGGACCTTACGGCGACTGCTCTTGAAACGACCATCGGCCATCCGATCCTGGGTGAACAGCCGGGCAAAGGACGCTGTGGTTTGCGATAGATTCGGTATACACCGTTTCACCGCTTCGTAAGGGAGAGGACCGCGCAAGCGACCTCGAACTCGGAACCAATCGAGAAACCGGAGTAATCTGGTCATAATTGGAAGTAAGGGCGCGAGTGTCGGCCCGCCAGGTAACATCCCTGGCTATCTCGCGGTTAAGGCGTTGGCCTCTTACGGGCTTGTGACGTAGCTAGATGGTGGACTGTTTTTGTCCCAAGTCTTCTACGTTCACTCCAGGGAGATAGAACGACTAATCGTTAAAACGTCCTGAGGTGACGGGCTCGCCCGTTGTAGTCGATAACCCAAGTTGTTCCTTCCAAACTCAATAGATTTAACCCTGCTCCTCATGTTCCTCATGCTGGTATCAACTATAGGAAATATGCATTTCTGTGGCGAACAAGTGACAATTTCAATGACTTGATTTAACGCTTTGACTTTGATCTGTTCTGTACGAGTATTAACTCAGCTAGGCAGCGGCTGAACAGTTAATTCTTCAGCATTAATTGTTGAATATTTTTTGATGTATTTTTAATCGATAGCTTTAATTGAAAGGTCACATATGTTTCTACAACGTTACTTAAACGTGAAAACCTTTAATTGGCTCTCTGTTATCTTACTCCGTCTTTTAGTTAAATTATAATTAGCTGTTTGTTTTCCTAAAAATAAATAAATGAATAAATAAATTAATTAATTCGTAGAGCGTTTTTTCAGATAATTACTTTTCGCGTCGCGTCGCAGCATACGCTCGTGGCGTATGTCTGCCTTAACTGCCCTGCCTTGCATTTGTGTTATGCCGTCCTGCGTCGCCTACGTTTCAGCATACGCTTAGCCTAATGGTGTTGGTGCTGTCAATGACGCTGAAATGACGGGTGTCACTAAGTTCATGCTGTAATTAATTAGTTCATGCTGTTCCAAGTTCTTCTTCTTCTTCTTCATCATCAGCGCGCATTCGCCCACCGTTGGGCATACGCCTCTCAAATCACTCTCCATCCGGATCGGTTGTCCGTTTCCCTCATCCAGATAGGTCCAGCAGTCTCCTTGATGTCATAAGGTTGTACTGTTCATCATGTCGGCCACACGTCTGGGCGAGCTCCACACTTTCAGGAAAATATTTCCATTTCCTAGGCTTGTGGCAACCTGGTCAGGTTCCAAGTTCATGCTGTAATAATTATTTTACTTTTCCGGCACACCAGTCGACCAGGAGGGACAGTATTGTAAAATACTGACTGAGATAAAGACGGAAATAACTATTTTGGGGCCACCTGAGGCGATTAAAGCCATTTCCGGATGTATGTGACTGTGTGTGTGAGTGTGCGTGTGTGTGTGTGTGTGTGTGAGGGTGTATGTGTGTGTGTATGTGTCTGTGTGTGTGTAAGAGAGAGAGGGAGAGAGAGAGAGAGATAGAGAGAGAGAGAGAGAGAGAGAGAGAGAGAGAGAGAGAGAGAGAGAGAGAGAGGGAGAGAGACATAGAGAATATTCCTCCATGACTTGGCACGAGCGCTTAATCCGATTGAGCTGAAATTTCGTATGCAGGCATCATTTAGCCATGACAATAGTTAAAAAGATTGTGGTTGAAATCGATCCACTAGCCATATATAGTCACGTGGTGAACTAGTCATATTATATCATCCTCGATATGTTGTGCTTAGAGGTTCGAAATATGTTATTTACGGGGAGCATTAGTACTGTGGAGAAATCTACGCTATGCAATACATTGACGTGTTCGCGTTTGTGTGCGTGACTCGCGCTTGTATAAGCGCCTACCTGCTCTCCCCTATAAACTGCATTATTAACATAGAAATACCATACAAATGTATGAAGGAATCAAATATTTAAATTTGCGGCGTGGCGCGTTTGCGATTAGTTTTTTAAATAAGCGGCGACGCAGGTTCGGAATATAAGTCTTCAACCTGTTGGACGTTTATAGTGAAATTAGTGGTCATAAGTAATTTTGTTATACGTTTCTATAATTTAGGCTTGTAGTAATACTGGCCTAATTTAAGCCTGTAGTAATACCAGTAGTAATACTGCTGTATTATTAATGTCTTAATATTATTATTATTATTTTTATATTATTAATGTATTTTTGTATCACAAAATTAGAAGTGTAAGACTAGAAAAATAAGAGTTTGTCTCGCCAACAAACTGTATACCAGTTTGGCGAGATTTTAATATTAAAAAAAATGTTTTTTTCTCTGAATAAAAAAAAATAAAAAAATGCGTTGTGTCGCTCTTTCTGAATCCGAATTTTAAAAGGCGAATTATACAACTATTTTAAAACGATTTTTAAATTGAATGTCATGACGTCCTTGGCTTTTTGCCAGTTAAGTCTTGGGGTGGCCCAAACGATTTTTATATTCTGTACTAATCTCATCACCTTACCAAGTCATTGGCTTAATGTTTCGCAATAAGGAAAACTCCGCCCCCTAATTGGATCTTGGCTGTGCTAAGTGTTTTGCGCCAAACTTCGTCGCATCTCGCGAATTCCTCGCGAATGTCCTACGTAATGAGGGGGTTGGGGCGAGGGGTGACTTCCCCCGCTACAATCAACTTTAAACACACTACAACCTATATAGCGGACGGGGCAGCTAACTGCGAACGCGAACGGTAACGTCTTGTATACACTTCCAAAAGGAAATTACCAGGGAAGAACGCGAAATGTTTTTACGCTTACGGGAAACGCTTACAGAAATGGTTGTTGGAAGTGTATATACATAATACAACATACTTATACAAAATATTCTCTGAAAATAAAAAAGTCTGTTAGTTCGGTATAATACAAAATCGGATCGGTAGCCGGGTTAAATTTTAAATGCAATTAAACCATTTCGAATATTATAATGCGGTAAATTAAGTAAAAATATTTCTTTTATTTTTATTTATATTTATTTATCAAGAACAACACAATAAACAGCAGAATAGCTATGGTATTCAGTAAAAATTATTATAACACGTGCAGGAGAAATAAATTATACCCATAGCCAATGGCTATGGGGTATAAAATACAATTGGAAACGTGTTTTTTCCTGTAATGGCCATATTGAAAGAACGACTAGGTGTTAAAAATTGATTGTTATATCTAAAAAAAAAAGCTCTCGGTCTCTAGATGTGTTATCAAAAGATAAAAATAAAAAAGTCATCACAAGAGAAAAATATATATTTTTTTAACGTGTTTTTCCTGTAACCGCCAAATTGAGAGAACGGCTAGATGCAAAAATTTGGTTGAGGAGTAAAAAAATCTCTGGGTCTGTAAATATGATGTAAATTATTAAAAGAGAAAAATAAAATAGTCATTGTAAAATAGAGTTGGGGGAAGAAGAGTAGGGAGAGGGGGGATGGGGGGAAGTAACGGACGAGAGAGAGGGTCGGTTGGAGGGGGAGTTGGAAAGGGGGGGTAGGAAGAGGGGGGGTTGGGGGAGAAGTGGAAGAGAGAGAGAGAAAGGGAGGGTTGGGGGTAGGATAAGGTTGCGGAGGGGGCGGAGGGGGTCGGAGGCGGGTGTAGAGGGCTTGGAGGGGGGGTTTAAGGGGGGAAGGGTTGGGTAGGCAGAAGGGGGGTTAGGATGTTTGGCGCGCGAGGGATATTATCTGCTTACCAGGAAAGTCTAGGAGTGACACAACCGATTTTTTTACTCAATATATTTGAAAACAATTATTTAAGATATTAATGATATCACCGTATAGTTGCTAAAGTAAGCTGAATTGGTGCGAAACTTTTTGTTTACTTTCTGTCACATGTCATATCACGTCCGCATCGCTCTTTGATTGTTGCTATCCGTTTTCTCCAAGACCTTGTCCTGATCGTAGATTAAATGAGCAAGGCACGGCAACGTAATCGAAAGAAATATTATTTGTACATAAAGTAGGTAAAATAAGAAGTATGTTTTCGTTTATTTTTGAAACATTACTGTAAAATAAAGTGACCTTCGATTTCGACTGGCTTCGCTAGCATTATATTGAATTGAAAACATCTGTAAGTTCGGTTAAATTCAAAATAGGTTTGGTGGCCGAGTTTAAATTTTCTATGCAATAAAACTATTTCGAATCTTACGAATATTTCTTTTATTTTTATTTATCTATTGTGAAAAGTAAAATTTACATCAGAAGGGGTTATGGTAATTAGTAAAAAATATCGAAAAAGGTACAGAAGAAATAAATGACCTAAACGCATAAACATTGGCTTATGGCATATCAAGCAAAATACGAATATTGGGATATTGTAATAAGGATATTATAATAAGGATATTATAATAAGGATTTTGATTTTCCGCTAGCTGACATTAAGCTGATAATAGGGATTTCATTTTTACGTTCGGTTATTTACACATAAATTTAACATTCACACTTTTTATTTTTTTTCCACACACTATATTATTCAATCGTACATTCAAAAGTTAGTTAACAATAAATAACCATATTTATTAATAAAACACAAAACCAATAATTTATTTCTAGCAATTTACAAGCGTAAGAGTACACGGTATCACGCCTACGTATTAAATATATTTTTTATATATAAATAGGTAAAATAATTCAATTCAATTCAATTCTTTATTAAGAAATCACACAGTATTACAGTATAATATTTTTTTTAATGTATGCAGATTTACAACAAATAAAACCGGTTACGGATTTCATTAAAATTACATATATTACGTTTTTTTTTAAAACTACTTTATAAAACTAATGTAGCTTCAATTTTAGAGCTATATAAGAGTTTAGTATGTAGGGTGTGTGTGTATGTGTTTGTGGGAGTGTGTTGAGCGTGTAATGTGGAGTGTGATCATGTATGATATTAGTGGCGAATATAAAATATAATAATAATAATAATAATATGAAATCGAAGACTATCGCGGTTGTTTGACATTATAAATAGGATAGAAAACGAATTTACCGCGTGAAATTTGTAGGACCCGACGTTTCGGTGACGTTGCAGCCGCCGTTGTCTAGGGTAAACTGAAGGGCTGTCAGTCCGTTGTTTTGCGGGTAGGCCGCAAACCGCTGCCGCCACTGCGTAGGTTATAACGGTGGTGGGGGCCGGGCTCGGAGCGCGGGAATTTTTAAAATCCGTCTTGCACACAACACTCACTGTATCCTGTTTTACGTCTTTGCGTTCGGCGTTCGGCGGCGGGAACATTTTAAGAAGAGGGTTCCACGTAGAAGAGAGTTTGTAGCCGTCATCTCTATTGATTTTTCTCTACTCTATTGAGTTTGCGGCCTACCCGCAAAACAACGGACTGACAGCTCTTCAGTTTACCCTAGACAACGGCGGCTGCAACGTCACCGAAACGTCGGGTCCTACAAATTTCACGCGGTAAATTCGTTTTCTATCCTATTAATAATAATAATCAATAAAAATAGCTAAAAACGAATAGTCAGATTATTATATAATAATAATAATAATAATAAAACTCTTTATTCTTAAGAAAAGGCGAGCTTATTGCCTGCAGGCAATATTTTAGAGCTAACCTATACTATTGTAATAACATTATTTGCGAGTAGACTACATAACTTAACCTATATAAAGAGTATGACAAATAAAATAGAGGAGGATAGAAAGAAGTATATACTTTACTCTTTGTGGGCACAGATTTGCCACATCAAAATAATCTAACACCTATAAGGACGCTAAAGTTTTAAAAGGAGGGGGATGGGAGGGGAAAGCGAATTTATCTGGAGGATTTCAAATGCTCTCTGAGTCTGTTTTTAAAAGTTGTTATGCTTGGCGCGGTTCTCACATTTTTCGGCAAAGCATTCCAAAGACGGGCTCCATGCACGGTGAAAGAGAATGAGAAGAAGTCACTGCTGTGACTAGGGATAGAGAGTAGCAGGTTGTTTTATGATCTCAGAGGGCGTTCATGAGCCGATAGTGCAATAAATCTGCCGGTTAGATAATTGGGAGCGACGCCATCCAAGATCTTGAAAAGCATACAGAGAACTCGCATGTCTCTTTTCTCCCGGGTCGACAGCCAGTGAAGCTTCTCTCTTTACTCCGTGATGTGGTCAAATTTTCTGAGGCCATGGATATACCGAAGGCAAACATTTTGGAGACGCTCTGTGAGGTCGAGAAATGCGACATCTCCATAATCCAGAAGTGGGAGGAGAGCAGACTGACAAATCGTAATCTTGCTCTCCTCCGGGAGGATATTTTTCAGCCTATTCAGCGAATGAAATCGGCCGAAGAGTTTGCGTCGCATTTCTCGAATATGTGGCCGCCATGAGAGGTTGTCGTCCATATGGATACCGAGGTTTTTAACCTCGAAACTGAAAGGGACCTCATACGCACCGATGCAGATCTTCAGGACTTCATTTATATTAATCCTCGAGGTAAAGTAACTGCTACCGATGATAATAGCTTGCGTTTTGGAAGGATTTAAGAGCAATCCATGTGCTTTGGACCACTCGTATATCATCGATAGATCTTCATTTACAGCAGCAATTGTTGTATCAATATCTACCGGGCGAAAGTGAGAGTATATTTGGACGTCGGTTAGGGTTTGATTTACGGAGTATTTGTAAGTGATTATGGAATTATTAAACATATCAATATTATTTAAATGGGTATTATAAAGCTCACAGCAGCGTGTGAGTACTCCATTCCTTGATGCATTAGTTTTAAAACGCGGCAATCGAAACAGGTCAAATTGGCGTGTGGTCCTCATTGGGGCATTAATATTGATCGCTCCCACCAGGTCAGAGCAATCGAATATACCATTCATTATTTTATAGAGGCACAGAGCATCATTGAAGTTGCACCGATAACATAGTGAATTTATTTTAAATATTTCAATAGACCGATACCAATCAACTGACTAAATCAAGATGGTTTACTCATGTAAGGTCATAAATATTGAGTCAACAGACCTATGAGTGTGACAAGCCAAAAATGGGAATATAAGGGTAACAAGTAAATATATAAAAAATAAAAAAATAGCTAGACTGCCGTTACATAAAGTGAACTATTGTATTTATAATTATTTTCATTACGGTTTTTTTATGAAATATTTGTAGTTTATGTATTTATTCATATAAATATGTATATACATATATAAATACACGAAATTCACTCAATAAGATTTATTATTGGACACTAAACACGATATATTTATGTTAATTAGTTGACATTTGTATATTTGGACATTTAGACAATTACTAACCTACTTGATATTTGAACAGTTAATGTACCCTATGATATAACGATTCTAACAGTACTACACGCTTCTTAGTCGGTTTAAGCGTTTAAAAGTTATGGTGGAATAAAAAACGTAAAACATACATAGGTGAACCCTGAACACATTACGCTCCTTTTTTGCTGGACAGTCGTGTAAAAAGAAGCTATATAGAAGTGTGAATATGACTCTGCCTTTTCCCTATAGGTGTCGTTAGTAGTACTGCTTAATTGTACTATAATAAAATGGCAATATTTGTATTCGATAGTACTGTTGTTGTGATAGATAGATAGATAGATAGATAGATAGATGTTCGATAGATAGTTGGAGTTGGCCACGAAGACCCATTTCTTATGGGTCGGTCACACTCACGGGTCAACACCCATCTGCTTCCAGGCATGAAGTGCGAGCCCGGGCAGAACTCTGACCTTAGGGCTAGTTTCTCCTAGGAATCAACCTTCTGGTGCTCCGGGACGGTCTGCGCACCATGCGACCTAAGCCAATCGATCGTGCACTCTGACTAACAGTCAAGGTAGCCTGGAAGCAGTACTGTTTCCTATAGAGCGGGGGTGGTTGCGGACCTTACGGCGACTGCTCTTGAAACGACCATCGGCTACCCGATCCTGGGTGAACAGCCGGGCAAAGGATGCCGTGGTCTGCGATAGATTTGGATTACACCGTTTCACCGCTTCGTAAGGGAGAGGACCGCGCAAGCGACCTCGAACTCGCAAACAATCGAGAAACCGGAGTAATCTGGTCGATTGGAAGTAAGGGTGTGAGTGTAAGCCCGCTGGGTAACATACCTGGTTATCTCGCGGATAAGACGTTGGCCCCTTACGGGCATGTGGCGGAGCTTGACGGTTTACTGTTTTGTCCAAGTCTTCTGCGCTCACTTTACGGGAGATAGAACGACTAATCGTTAAAACTTCCTGAGGTGACGGGTTCGCTCGTCGTAGTTGACAGCTCAATTTGTTCGCGCACCGTGCGGCGTCAGCCAATCGCTTGTGCATTCAGACTAACAGTCGGGGGAGTCTGGAAACAGTACTGTCTCCTATAGAACGGGGGTAGTTGTTCCCCTATATATAGCTTTGCTGTACTAAACATTATAGTTTACCAAAGTAATGAGTTATTAGATAATACCTAATAAAATTAGTGTTATTATCTATCCAATAATTTATACTTAGTTTAGTGTTCCTGGGTATCATCACATTTTACAACATCGATATTGAAGCCATGCACTCTGCCAGAAATCCAATTTGGCCTGGCGCCAGCGCTTGATTGAGTTTGGCCATATAAGAATAATCTGATATCGAAACTGAAGCATTACAGCTACGTACATTATCCCATATTTCATCAATTCTTTGTTCTTACTAGCCACTTAATTGGATATTGCACGGGGAGTTGAAAGATTGGCTTAGCGTTGGTCAGAAATAACGGCGATTTTCGCGCCGAGAGCCAGTCAGATGCGTATTTATGTACGGGATGATTGTTCTATACATCAGAGCGGCTAAATTGTAGAGGCATTAAAAATCAAGCACTACTAATATAATATAATATAATAAATTAGGCCACACCACTTTCATCATACGTAAACATCTAAATTATGCACCCATTATTAGTTACGTGCAACAGTAGGGCGGTGTCGACTACAACGGACGAACCCGCCACCGCAGGCTGGTATAACGATATGAGAACATTCTATCAGCCGTGGGATGAACATAGAAGACTTAGAGATAAGACAATCTACTGTCCAACGCCTTACGGCGAGGCACCAGTAAGACACCCAGCTGGCAGCATCGCCCCCTAACTACCAGTTTTGGTAGAATATCTCCGTCTGGAGTTAACCTTTGGGATACCTCCGTCCTCCCGGCTGGTTACGGGTCCGAAGTCGCTTACGCGGCCTCTACCTGTTGTATTACAGCGGTAATTCAATTTCAATTTATCACAAACCTGGGCGTCCTTTGCCCGTAGTGCCACATGGGGTCGAATAGCCCAAGGTCGTTTTAGGAGTGGCATGACAGAATCAGTCGTTACATCGCGACGTATAGCAGAAGGAGCGATGCTGATGAGAAGATATAGGTTTTTGGGGGTTTGACAGTGCTGTGTAGGTTTTCTCTTATTAATCTGGCTGTGTTTTATGTACGCTTGGTGGTTTTTCAGATACCTTAGTTGCATCTTGGTCTGGATTGGATCAATGACACTTCGCAAAGAAAATAAATATTGAATCGAAGACTATTGCGGTTGTTTGACATTATAAATAAAATAAAAACGAATTGCTAATGCAAACATATTAGATAGTGAAATTAACTACTGGCTGCACTTTCAAAATCCCGTTGTGCTATCCAAGGAACAATTCTACTTGCCTCGCATGATCCGGGAAGCCATTGAAATAAGAAGAACCCCGAACTTTAATAGAGACGACGACGGTTACAAATTCTCTTCTACGTGGAACCCTCTTCTAAAATGTCCCACCGCCGAACGCCGTACACCGAACGCCGAACGCAAGGACGTAAGACAGGATACAGTGAGTGTTGTATGCACGACGGATTTTCGAAATTCGCGCGCTCTGAGCCCGTCACCCTCCCCCACCACCATTATAATCTATGCAATGACGGCAGCGGTATGCGGTCTACTCGCGGAATAACGGATTGACAGCTCTTTCACTCTACCTAGACAACGGCTGCTGCAACGTCGCCGAAACGTCGGGTGCTACAAACTTCACGCGGTAAATTCTTTTAAGCTATTGCATAGCTTTTATCGCGGGCCTAGGCCAGCGCGGCGACCGAATGAAGAAATTTCTTAACGAAAATTAATGATTTTAAACTGATAATTACGTGTAAACGAGTACTGCTTACGATTCGAAAAAAATATATGTTAAACAAAAACATTTTCTTAATATTCTTAGCTTTGAATATTTTAGATTTTGTTTATATTACATAGTGTAATTAATATGTGAAATTAGGTCTAACCGAACACAAAAACGACTACTACGCAAATACTATCTGGCGTATTATTATGAAACCTGCACCATTTTAAAGATAATTTGATTATCTATCTTTTTATCTACGATTTTTTTCGAATAATCCGTTTTTTTTGCTTTATCGAATAAAAAAATTCGTGCGCGGCGCTCTATCGTTACGTTGAAACGTTGAAATTATTCCGAATCATTTGTGGCTGCGGAAGCAAATGATTCGGAATAATTTAAACGTCTTCCGATAGAGCGCAGTTATCTGATATCAGAAAAAATAAAATAAATAAATCATTATGCTAAATAAATAAATATTAAATGCTATGCAATAGCTTTACCGCGGCAGTCCCCGAGTGCCACACGTATTTTTTTATCGTATTTATAAATAAATATTGTTTTTAATTTCCTATGCATATATGGTAAGTATTGAATTCCACCGATAGGGGCGACAAATTTTGGATAGACCCCCAGTGGCACGAGCTTTGATACGACACTGTTTTGAGCTTCCTTTAGTTTATACACAATATTGTTTATCGAATCGCAAAACTTTTACTATCAACTGTATGAAGTTATATCTCGCGTTGATTAGCAGCCCCAGCTCGCATCTAACTTCACATTCGCAGCAATTAACCAAGGTCAAAATGGCCGATGCTGGGATGACAAAGCCAAAAATTACCAGTCATATTCAAGCCTGTGTCGGGTTTAACACTCGAATACTCGTATGTATATAATACTCGTAATACTCGAATGCTCGTAGGTAACGCGGTCACATTTTAGAACAAACCAAACATTTCGCGAATTTCATCTTTTTTTTTAAATAATGCCTTTCTCAATAATCGAGAAAGCTTTAGATTGGATTTTGGAGATCTATTCGGTCTCTAAGCAGTATAAATTCCCTGAAAGTCTCGAATGCACAGCCCTGCGACCAGATATAACTCTTTACTATCTATCTCGGAAGATGGCCCTTATCGTAAAATTAACTGTTCCATGGGAATTAACTATCCCAAAAGACCACGTGTACAAATTGAATAAATACCATGATCTTGCAAATGCAGTCACCCGGAACGGCTTCACTGTTCACGTTCACGCGATGGCAGTTGGCGCTCGTGGCCTGCCAGCTTAATCTCTGTTTCACCTTAAAGATTTTGCTCTCTTTACGAAAATAATCAACTCTCACGACAATAATCGCTTCTCAATTTCTATTGCTTCGAAGGGCGAGTGAATGGGTGGTAAGGTGTACGCTCACATATTGTGGCAAAACAGCTGTTCTAAACCTACCACAGCCGGTCGTTAATCCGGAATCCACCGCTCACCCCCCAGAAGTGTAATAATAGTATATGATCGGCCCGACTTCGGTCGGTGAATTCTATGTTAGCTCCGTTTTTATTTTATTCGTTTTTTTTAAACTTACTGCTCATCACGTTTACTTCATTTCCTTTTGACATGAGAGAATAATAACATCGTTTGTGCTCCCTCCCCCCCCCCCCCCCCCCTTGTGTACACAAATACATTTTTGTTTTTGTTCATAATGGTATAACTATAAAGCAACTTGCTGAAATAGCTTTTTTGTTTATCCATATATAGTGTAGGTATGATTAATTACAGAATAGAATGCATTCTGAAATTAATAAAAAAAATACTATGAGTAAGCCCACGCGTATATTAAAGGGTTCAAAGCCAGTACGAATGTAATGGAATTTGTGAGTGCTAGTTTTAATATCCCGTCCGCAAAGTTGACTCGGGCCGGATAGGTACGCTGTAGTACTGGCGCCGCACGCTTCATTACATAACTTTTAATTATGTAATGCTCCCCCGGCGATCGTTAAGCCCTGGCCGCCTTCGTACATTATGGAAAACAATAGCGGGACAAATTGGGTGCATCGTAGCTGCGGCCTAAGCCGATGCTCGACACGCAAGTTTTAGTAATGAGAGCCATCTTTTTCATAAACTTCATTATGAACGTTTGGTACTTAAAGCAGACAGAATCATTTTGGCATCACCTCATTAGAGAACTGCTGTAACCACGGTAGGTACAGATTACTGCGCTATATTGTGATATATCACGTGCCTTTAGTTGACCACGGACCACGTTGGCGGCCTGGCGACATAGTGATTATATCACCTGTTCTTACATTTTTTAAATATATTTTTTACACACAATAATATAAACAGCTGGTTCGAGCTCTGGTTTTCTCGATCTTTCTCTATGCATCGGAGACATGGGCCATGAAGGCTCGGATACGCACCAAAATCGATGCATTGGAGATGTGCTGTTGGCGTAAAATGCGTAAAATCCCATGGACAGCACACCGCACCAACAAATCTATCCTGGAAGAACTCGGCATCCAATTGAGGCTCTCCGCCGTATGCATGAGAAGGGTCCTGCAGTTCTTTTGTCATGTTGCCAAGAGAAACCCAGAGAATCTGGTGAAAATGCTTTCCGGGGGTCAATCGGGGAGGGAAGAAGAAGCACAGGCAGATCACCGGCTAGATGGAACGACCTCATCAAAGAAGTTACAAAAGGGTCAATACAATCAGCACACCGCACCAACAAATCTATCCTGGAAGAACTCGGCATCCAATTGAGGCTCTCCGCCGTATGCATGAGAAGGGTCCTGCAGTTCTTTTGTCATGTTGCCAAGAGAAACCCAGAGAATCTGGTGAAAATGCTTTCCGGGGGTCAATCGGGGAGGGAAGAAGAAGCACAGGCAGATCACCGGCTAGATGGAACGACCTCATCAAAGAAGTTACAAAAGGGTCAATACAATCTGCGACCCGCCATGCAGAAGACAGGTCGAAGTGGAGGAGCCTCGTAGGCAAACTGTTGTCTAGTGGCCACAATCCTCAGTAATGAGGGAACGACGGAGAAGAAGAATATAAACAGCAGAAGGGCTATGCTATTCGGTAGGGGAGAGAGGGGCTGGTTCTAACGGGGGTAAGAATTAACTTGCCTATTTCCGCCAAACGATACTCGTTTCATTTATTATACTCGGTCTCTGAGCACTATTTACGCCGCCGAACATGTCTCGACCCGTCAGTTTTCGGCCGAGTGTCGCATGTGAGAGTTGTGCGCAGAGAGCCCAGCTTGACAGGTAAACGAACTTTTAAAGGTTTGCAATAATTTGACTCAGGGCAGAGTTATTCACTCAATAGAATAAAGTGTTGATCAAAATGACGTAGTGACAGTAATACTTTACTATACTTATGTTATGATTGCTATGGATTTATTTTTTGTCATTATTTAAGTAATTAGCCTTGGGGCTAATAGTAACAAATTGACCGGTGCAAATATTTACATGTTAAATACGAGTACTTACCCCATATGTGAGGGTGATATTACCAGATGATTGACAAGTATTATAAGTAATAATAATATGTCTTTTTTATAGAATGATGAACTACAAAATAAAGACTTCGACTGGTTCAAAGTGTCAAGTAGTATTTGAGCTGGCCACTCAGAAAGTATTTAAAAAGAGCAGGAAATATATGGAAGTTGTTGCGGAATGCGACATTTGCTATATCACATCATTGAAATATGTAAAAAAGAGAAGGTATTTCTTTTGAAATGGATTACAAGAAAAACCGTTTAGATTTCAACCCAGAGCATGAAGCTATATTATCAGAATACCTAATTAAATGTGCCAACGTCTATTTTGGGCTACTTCCCGAAGATGTCAAGAAATTATTATATGAGAATGCCGTTTATTATGACATAGAAAATATCACAGAATCTTGGAAGAAAGAAGAAAAGCCAGGCAAAGATTGGTTTGCGTCTTTTATGAAGAGAAACTCAACAATGTCCATTCGAAGTCCTGAGGCTACCACTTCAAGCAGGTCCTAGACCAGAGAAATCATGAAAAAAGATAGCAATACAAAGACGACGATTTCTTTTGTTTATCTTCTAGGGAACTGTATAAAGACGACACATCTAGTTTTGATTAAATACAGTGCACACTATGTAAGAGATAGGCTCATATTACTTGTATCAGAGGTGACACTAGAAGCTATATGTGCTTCAGTTGTATTTCAGACGACGACTGCGAGGAATGGGAATCATCAACAGCTATTTCCAACTCAATAAATATGAACAACTGTTTTATTTTTAAATTTTTGACAAATACAAATTACCTTAAGTTTGGAAAATTGTACTCAGTTTCTGGAGATTTCAGTAACTAAAGACTAATATGAGACTGGTTATATTTTGTAATGTATAAGCGTTAAGTTAGATGTAAGATTTACGTGATTAAGTTTTTTTGGACCCAACGAATTAAAAACTATATTTATTTTTGTTAGTTAGTAGGTATATACTCGTATCTGAAAATGCAATTTACCTGTCGTGTATGCGTTTGAAAATAGTTTTATCCATGATTAAAGATTTTCATAGACAAACCTGGTGTTTCCTTGGTATTGTTTAGTTGTAATAGTGCCCTGTTAATAATTATTCCTTGCGTTAATACCTACCTCAACCCCGTTAAATCTTACCCCATTTACGGAGTAAGTATTAACAACTGACTGTTTATTTAAAATGCTTTTATTTCTGAAATAATTTACTTTACGTTTTTGTAGCTAAAATAATAGCTAAATAATTAAGGTAAGATATGGATGGAAAACAATGTACAAACATTTATTGGGTTGGGAAATATAAACTAAAATACAAAATGTGTAAGAACCCGCCCCGCTCTACCATATACATTATAAAACTAGTGCAGGAAAAAATAAGGTAAACCCATAGCCATTGGCTCATCGCATAAAGCACGCCACAGACAGAGGTGCATGACGATACACGCCCATGTTTGACACGGAAGCTACGTGGCTCGATTTAGCAATGCGGCCACACACTGCTAGTTAAACTACGCCACGCAAATGTTCAGAGAGCGTCTCGACTGTCTAGAGCGCTAAAGTTTATGTGCACGTCGTGAAGCGCTTGCGATGGTTTGGTGATGGTTTATCGGGGAGAGAAGGGCGAAAGCAGGCGAGCGGGATGAAACGTGGTTGCCGTGGCTACACGCATCTGCCTCTGACGTCACATAGCCACGCAGCCGTGCCTATCGTACACGTGGCCTGCCATGTGTTGATTTGTACGGCAGCTCATATTGAACAAAGCTAAAGCCACGTGAAAGGTAGCCGTGCGCAGCAGTCTTTGACCGGCTTAACTAAGCAGAAACGGCCGTATCTAGGAATAGGTAAGGTTCCAGTCTCGCTTCCTGGCTGTGTTACTTTTTTCCGTTGGGATAAAATTAACGGAAATGCATTTTATTTATATCGATCCAATGCAATAAACCGAGCCGCATGCGTACACATATATTACATGGACACATACATATACACAGCAAATTTCGTTGTAAGGGATTGTCGTATAATAAATAAACCTGCCTATTGTAAAATTTAGTCTGCCTGCCGATTGTAAAAGATACCAGTCGGAAAAACTTTGAATTAATAAACTTTGAAAAACCTGCCAATTGTAAAATTTAGTCTACCTACCTATTGTAAAAGATACGGAAAAACTTTGAATTAATAATAAATATATGTGATTAGGCCTACCCGTTTTAAAGGGTTTAAAGCTCGTTCGCACGTAATGGAATTTGTGAGTGCTAGTTTTAATATCCTGTCCGCAAAGTTCACTCTGATTCAGATAGGTGCGCTATAGGTGCGATTCAGATTCTAGCACTCGCACCGCACGCTTCATTATATAACTTTTAATTATGTAATGCTCCCCCGGCGATCATTAAGCCCTGGCCGCCTTCGAATATTATGGAAAACAATAGCGGGACAAATTGGGCGCACTGTGGCCGCGGCCTAAGCCGATGTTCGACATGCAAGTTATAGTAATGAGAGACAAATTTTTCATAAACTTCATCGTGGACGCTTGAGACCAGTGCCAGATTATCCAATAGGCAAAGTAGGCACCGGCCTAAGGATCCCCCGCTTTTTACCCCCCCCCCCCCCCCCCCCCTCCCTCCCCGTCCGCGATAAGGGATCTTTGATAAGCAATCACCCCCCCCCCCCCTCCTTTCGATGAGCAATCATATTTTTTATATACTTTTGAAAACATCATTACAATATAATACAATCAACTACTCTAGTAGATACACAATCCTACACTACATGCGTCACAAAATTAAATGCTAAAAATTTAATTATTAAAAACATAACTATCACGATAGTTGTAATGGCTGTAATATTATATTTAATATTACCTATATACAAATAATAAAAAAATACTAATGTGATTTAATAGTCAGGGAGACTAATATATTAAAATAGAAATACAATTTCTATGAAGAATAATCAAAGTAAATTTATTTTATTGTCAATCCGCAATAATATGCCTTCGTAATTTTTGCATCCCGGGAGGGACGTTACACATTTTTTTTTATTTTTTTTTATTTAGTAGTAACACATCTAGTAAAAAATTAATGTCATATTTGATTAAGATGTTAGCAAGAAATTGATGCGACATTATTTTTATGATTGACACAGTCGCCTAACTAGGCCTAGGCCTGTTCTAAGGCAGACTTTTAATGATGATATTAAGTGTGCACTGTCAACTTAATCTATAGTTAGTACTTATTTTTAAATCGACAAATATAAAACTACAAATATTTACGCATATACAAAAATGGATAGATACTTATATACATCTATAGATAAAATATATATCCATATATGCACACATACACATACATATATTTATACGAAAATAATAATAAAACCAAAATAAATAAAAATAAAAACTAAAATAATATACATATATAAATCAATTACATATTGATATGACGCTCACATACCTATAATAGTAATTTAAAATTATCATGGAAAAACTAAATACTAAGTACTAAATACTATCATTCAAAATACAACAGTCAACATATTCCCTAAACCGTCCCTACCCACCTCCAACAACCAATCAGTTAGAGATTTTTTAAAAGTGGATGTGTTCTCACTACTTTTAATTGCGTCGGGAAGATTGTTATACATTCTAGGGCCAATGAACGTGAAATGGCGCTGGCCAAATGTTGTGTAAGATCTTGGCACCATCATATCACCAGTTCTTGTTGCTCTCGTCTTTCCAACTCGTTGATTATAAGGTGTCATTTTATTTTTAGTATATATTAGGGCCATGCGAACATAAAGCTGTCTTACATCCAAAACCTCGGACTGGATGTAAAGAGTGTCTGACGGAAATCGATACGGTTTACGTGCGATTATTTTTAAAATACATTTTTGCGCTACTTCTAGAGGGTGTAGAGTGGACCTTGTACAACCGCCCCATCCTATAATACCATAGCATAGTATTAACTGACACAATGCATAGTAGGTGTTTTTCAGTGTTCTCGGGTCCACAATATCTCTTATTTCCCTGAATATACATGCGAGTTTGCGCACCTTCATCGCCAGCTTATCAATATGTGGTTGCCAACGCATCTTATTGTCGATCGTTATACCCAGGTATTGTACCTGTTGTGCTCTTTCTAGAGTAGTGCAGTTGCAATGCTGAGTATTTCTGTCGCAGTCATGAATGGTCAGTCTATGGTTTAAATGTGGTTGGCCTTTACTATTGTTGCTGAACGTAAGGTACTTAGTTTTATGTATGTTCAGGCTAAGTAGAGAATTGCCTAACCATTCATGTACTTTATTAATACCCTCATTGGCTACGGAGAATGTTTCATTCCAGTTATAGCCCTCAAAAATAACGACCGTATCATCGGCGAAGGAAATTGTTTAGCCGACTAGATTGGAGAGTTTGTTGATGTAAATAAGAAATAAAATGGGCCCGAGAACAGTGCCTTGAGGGACACCATACTGGAGGTATTCTGGCTTACTGTGTGTATTGTTAACGGTAATAATTTGTTTCCTATTTGATAAATAGCTTGTAAACCAGTCCAGAGTGATACCCCTAAATCCCACATTCCCTAACCTCTGAAGCAGTTTGTCGTGTGAAACAGTATCGAATGCCTTCGCTAGATCTAGGAAAATAGCTAAACATTTTTTCCTCTTATCCACATTATCATAAATTACACTTGTTACCTCTGCAATAGCATCAGTAGTGCCCATACCCTCTCTAAATCCAAATTGATTTTTTGATAGAATATTGTTTTCTTGCAGGTATTTCGAAAGACGCTTTTTAACCACTTTCTCTATGATTTTAGATAGAGTGTTTAGTAGGGATATAGGTCTATAGTTGTCAATGTTTAATTTATCGCCGTTTTTGTAAATAGGGATGACTTTTGCACATTTAAGTATGTCGGGGAAAATGCCTGATTTAAAACTAGAATTCACAATATGAGAAATGGGACAACTTAGTTAACTTTTTGAAAGCTTGAATATTCTTGAATTTACCAGGAGCCGAGTCTAATTTTAGGGATCCTATTGTTTGCATAATTTCATATGGCGTTGTTGGAGTCAGGAAAAGAGACACAGGAAAATCTATCGACGGAGGCAAATGTCTCGAGAGAGTAATTCTTTTTTGTATTTTTTGTGCTAAGTTGTGCCCAACATTTGTGAAATGTTTATTTATATAATCTGCAAGTCTCTGCGGTGCGGTATCCCTACTGATTGTTTCATTTCCATCGATTAATTGGTCAATTGTATGTTTGGCGGGTATTCTATTAGCAATCTCGTTAATAATTTTCCATGTTTTTTTTGGATCTCCGTTAACTTTCTCTAATTCGTTTTTGTAATATCTAACTTTTGGTATTATGGATTAATTTATTGCACAAGTTGCGATATTGCTTGGACCGATTTTTTAAATCGAGGTTATCAGGGTTACGTCGAGATGCCGAGTGGAGTTTATCTCTTCTATGTATGCAGAAGATAAGCCCTTTCGTAATCCATGGTTTGTATATTTTTTCTTTATGTCTTAGTTTAATAAGTTTAACCGTGCAATTAGTATTTATCACCTTTTGGATTTGCTGCAATAGTGATTCGGTGGCAGTATTAACATCCTTTTCCTTGTAGACAATCGACCAGTCCATGTCAGATATTTCTTTCTGTATTTTCTTATAGTCATATGTTTGTTTTGTAATATTTTCAGTATCCTTTTTTTTGGATAGTCAGCATTATAGTTCATTTTTAATAAAAGAACGTGATGGTCAGTGATTGTAGTTTGATACACTAAGGAGATTGTCGGATTGGGCGATCTACACATGATATGGTCTATACATGTTTTCGAGTTATTGGCTTCTCGGGTCGGTGTGTCAACTAGACAGTGGAGCCCATGTAGCGAAAGAAGCTCTAGATATTCGTTAGCCTGTTTGCTTTTGTTCCCATGTATGTCTATGTTTAAGTCCCCTGTTAGGATTAAATTTTTGATGCTGGAATTCTGTGTTAGTAAGCGATCTAGGCTCTTTAGGAAATTGTTAATATTAAGAACCGAAGGACTTCTGTAAATAGCTATTATGCAAGTTCTTTTGTTTAATGTAATATGGAAGCAATTTGCTCCAAATAAATTAATCTCATTGACAATTATGTCTGTGAATTTAGCACTTACATAAATACCCACTCCATCATTTTGAAGGTGGTTGTTTTTAGTATGAAAGAAACTGTACCCTGGTATACCTATATGAGAAAAATGTTTTCCTATCCAAGCTTCCGTTAAAATCAGAATGTCGAATTCAATTTTTAAATCATACATCATAACGAGCAGTTGGTCCAAATTGTTCTGCAAACTTCTGATGTTAAGGCATAGCATCCTTAGGGCCGAGCCTCCTGTTAATAGTCGTCTGCAAGTATCGACATTCGATGACACATGAGACTCGTGCTGAGTGACATCAATGACATTCGCTACATTATCATCCAGCATTTAAAATAACTAGGGTATGTGCTAATTACTAAATCTATGCTCAGAAAATGACTGGAAGAGGAGAATGAAGGAGAGACTGGGTGGCGAAGCTTGTTGTACTTTGAATGATATATGAGGTGATCGATGTATGCTATTTCTGTGTAGAAGAATATTAAACAATGAAATTGTGAGAGTACGACTATTTTGGTTAAATAATTCTTCTTAAATATTCTAGGGGTGTAACCACAAGTTTAGGGGTGTAACCACGTTACACCCCTAAACTTGTGAATTAATACATGTATTATAAATTATATGAGAATTAAAATGTCAGCTATCATAATACCATTATGTTTAAAACTTTGCAAATTTTACTAATCATCAACATGGAAAATAAACTCAGAATTTTCAAACTCCCTTATACTATAAATTGGTTATTTTACACAAATCACTTACAATTATCTGTTTAAATTAATCCTCTCCGAGGCTTTTCATTTGCTCCGGAATCTTATTATTGTAACCCAAATTTTGGTGAATAAAATCGCACTTTGTTAAGTCGCTGTCGGTTCATGTGGAGATTGGATTTATTCCTCGTATCGTGATAATGAAAATCACTATTCACCGGAATTTTCGCTAGGTGTCTACGAGAGTACTATTTTGGTAGACGTAAGAAGAAAGTAGAGTTATGATTCCTGATTCTACGAATAGCGGCTTACAAGAACTTCTTGGAGAGACTCTATATAGACTGCGTACCGCTCTTTTCTCTAGAAGATAAATTCTTTTTGAATTTGGTGTCATTCCCCAAAACAGTATGCCGTACGTTATTAGGAAGTGAAAGCATGAAATATAAACGGATTTAGCGGCTTCAAAACAGCATTAATTGTCTATTGTTTCTTTTATTATTTGGGTCAAAGTGTCTTTTATTTTTATCGCTAAAAAGAAGTGAAGTATCATCGGCGAATAAAATGATTTCATCATCCACGGATTGCAGGCACTCTGGCATGTCATTATTATAAAGAAGGACGAGAATAGGTTCAAGTATTGATCCTTGAGGAACACCTTTATGGCTATTCTGTGGCGCGCTCTTACTTTTTTTCGACTTGCGTAATCTGAGTGCGTTCTTGCAAATAAGATTCCATGAGTTGCAGTTCCTTATTCCTAAAGCCGTAGTATTCCGATTTTTCAAGTGGAAATGAGTGGTCTACGCAGTCAAAAGCCTTAGAGAGGTGACAGAAAATGACTACGGTTTTTTATATTGTCTAGCACAAGGAGTATTTTTTTTTATTTAGACTAGCGATTACATCTTGCGTAGAGAGAATTTTTTGTGATACCAAAAATCGATTAAATATTTTAAAAAAAATACGTGTGGAACTCGGGGACTGCCGCGGTAAAGCAATTGCATAGCATTTTTCAACAACTTATGCAATTATAATTATTTATTTATTTTATTTTTTTCTGATATCAGATAACTGCGCTCTATCGGAAAACGTTGAAATTATTCCGAATCATTTGCGGCTGCGGAAGCAAATGATTCGGAATAATTTAAAGGTCTTCCGATAGAGCGCCGCGTACGACTTTTTTATTCGATAAAGCAAAAAACCGGATATTATTCGAAAAAACTACTATTCGAAAAAAAACGTAAATGGATATTTATTAAAAAGATAGATAGTTATTTAAAAAAGATAGATAATTAAATTATCTTTAAAATGGTGCAGGTTTCATAATAATACGCCAGATAGTATTTGCGTAGTAGTCGTTTTTGTGTTCGGTTAGACCTAATTTCACAAATTAATTACACTATGTAATATAAACAAAATCTAAAATATGCAATGCTAAGAATATTAGGAAAATGTTCTTGTTTAACATATATTTTTTTCGAATCGTAAGCAGTACTTATCAGTAGACGTAATTATCAGTTTAAAATCATTAATATTCGTTAAGAAATTTCTTCATTCGGTCGCCACGCTGGCCTAGGCCCGCGATAAAAGCTATGCAATAGCTTAAAACGCTTTTGAGGTATGTACTTACAGCAAAGGGATAGGCAAGGAAAGCTATGTGACACTGAAGTATACAGAGAGATATTGCATTTGATAATATGAAAAGAAGCCACCGTCCACAAAATCCGATCATATACCTCTGCTCCACATCTCTTCTGCTGGATTACTTCGTAAGCAAATGCTTTATTTTAATTAATGCGTAATCATCAGGGAAATACCCTAATATTTGCATACTCATATGGAATTCACGCACGAATAATATAATGCGGATATCCGCTTCCGCTGATTCAACCTGCGACCTAGGCATACAAACTAAACGGGAAATTGTGGTCGGGTTTACATTGTGAATTGATAATATCATATTCGATGTTTACTGATCGGTTGCTTTCAAATTTAGTTGCGCTACGATATGGGTAAAATAATGGCGGACTGATGTATTACACAAACGTTGTACTATAATGTATGTTTATATTATTATAATTGACTGTATTAAAACCAATAAAATCTACAATTTTTTCGACAATGATGACAGAGTTATGACGTACCTAGTTTATTCTATTTTTCATTATATTGAATTAGACAAAACTACTTTATTAATACTAATTCGAAATTTAAATTCTAAGCGTCAACATATATTTTGAAATTTTCTCAACAATAAATAATAAATTTAGTGAATATAGTGTAATTCGGCGGTTAAGTAACCCGACCAGGTTGCCACAAGCCTAGGAAATGGAAATATTTTCCTGAAAGTGTGGAGCTCGCCAAGACGTGTGGCCGTCGTTGCGGGTATCGAGCTAAATACCTCCAATCATGATGAACAGTACAACCTTATGACATCAAGGAGACAGCTGGACCTGTCTGGATGAGGTAAACAGACAACCGATCCGGATGGAGAGTGATTGGAGAGGTGTATGCCCAACGGTGGGCGAATGCGCGCTGATGATGAAGAAGAAGAATACTATATTAAACGTGAAATACAAAGCCTTGAAAAGATTTAATAAACCTTACGGAGAATTACACGCGAAAGCGTCAAAACAACACTTTGCATTGCCAAAATAAAAGGTGTAGTTTTATTTTTTTCCTATATGTAATAGGTGGAAAAATATCGATATAAGCGACCCAATATGGCTGTATTTTAAAAATTTATTTATTCACTTATTTGGTCATTTAATATTATCTACAATAAATGAACATAGGTATATAATTACAATGTCATAGCCAAGAAAGAATCCAATAGCAAAAAAACTGAACGTGGTATGCCAGAAACTGTTGCCAGTAATTCTATTTTAATGTTGCCTAACTAGGCAGTAGATTGTTCTGGGAGTTAATGGGCCCTTGCTGAGTTGGCCACGAAGACCCATTCTGTTTAGGATTGGTCACACTCACGGGTCAACACCTATCCGACGGCCTCCACGCATGAAGTGCGAGCCTGGGTAGGACTCTGGCCTTATGGTTAGTTTCCCCTGGGAATCAACCGTCTGGCGCTCCTGGACGGTCTGCACACCGTGCGGCATAAGCTAATCGATTGCGCACTCTGACTAAAAGTCGGGGGAGTCTGGAAGCAGTACTGTTTCCTATAGAGCGGGGGTGGTTGCGGACCTTACGGCGACTGCTCTTGAAACGACCATCGGCTACCCGATCCTGGGTGAACAGCCGGCAAAGGATGCCGTCGTCCGCGATAGATTTGGTGTACACCGTTTCACTGCTTCGTAAGGGAGAGGACCGCGCAAGCG
This sequence comes from Micropterix aruncella, assembly GCA_944548615.1. Taxonomy (NCBI): domain Eukaryota; kingdom Metazoa; phylum Arthropoda; class Insecta; order Lepidoptera; family Micropterigidae; genus Micropterix; species Micropterix aruncella. The sequence goes on from OX155972.1 coordinate 19,618,732, forward strand.
ACCTCGAACTCGTAACCAATCGAGAGACTGGAGTAATCTGGTCGTAAGCCCGCTGGGTAACACTCCTGGCTATCTCGCGGCTAAGGCATTGGCCTCTTACGGGCTTGTGGCGGAGCTTAACGGTGGACTGTTTTGTCTAAGTCTTTTGCGCTCACTACAGAGAGATAGAACGACCAATCGTTAAAACTTCCTGAGGTAACGGGCTCGCCCGCTGTAGTCGACAACCATAGTAGACTGTTCTAACGCGGACATTTAAATTGTTATAAATAGGATAGAAAACGAATTTACCGCGTGAAATTTGTAGGACCCGACGTTTCGGTGACGTTGCAGCCGCCGTTGTCTAGGGTAGACTGAAGAGCTGTCAGTCCGTTGTTTTGCGGGTAGGCCGCAAACCGCTGCCGCCACTGCGTAGGTTATAACGGTGGTGGGGGGCCGGGCTCGGAGCGCGGGAATTTTTAAAATCCGTCTTGCACATAACACTCACTGTATCCTGTTTTACGTCTTTGCGTTCGGCGTTCGGCGGCGGGAACATTTTAAGAAGAGGGTTCCACGTAGAAGAGAGTTTGTAGCCGTCATCTCTATTGAAGTTCGGAGTTCTTCTTATTTCAATGGCTTCCCGGATCAAGCGAGGAAAGTAGAATTGTTCCTTGGATAGAACAATGGGATTTTGAAACTGCATCCAGTGGTTACTTCCGCTATCCAATATATGTTCGCAGATCGCCGATTTTTCTCGCTGAACGTTTTTAACAGCTTTGATGTGTTCTGTCAGTCGCGTGGCTATGGGCCGTTTCGTTTGTCCAACGTAGGCTAGACCGCAGCTGCATTCGACTTTATACACACCCGGGGTTTGCAGTGGTATTACATCCTTTACAGGCCTCAAAAATCGAGCTATATTGAGCTGGGTCATCTAAACTCCATACACCCAAAAATCAGTTTCACCTATGAAGTAGAGAAGGATGGCTCCTTACCATTTTTGGATGTCAAAGTGACGAGGAGAAGTGACAATACTCTCGGACATACGGTATATCGGAAGCCCACACATACGGACAGATATTTGCATGCAAGCTCACACCATCATCCCTATCATCTACGTTCAGTGCAAACGTCGCTCGTGAATCGAGCACGCGATCTATGCGACACTGAGCATTTTCCGAAGGAGATGGAACATGTCAATGATGTCCTTAGGAAAAATGGATACGGAAAATATCACGAGACACGCACACGATCTAATACGGACGAAACTCAAAAACCGAGCAGATCAAGAGCATTCTTACCATACGTCAAGGGCGTGACTGATCGAATAAGTAAGATGCTAAACAGATTCGATATAAAAACGATCTTCAAACCGACCCAAAATATAGCTCGATTTTTGAGGCCTGTAAAGGATGTAATACCACTGCAAACCCCGGGTGTGTATAAAGTCGAATGCAGCTGCGGTCTAGCCTACGTTGGACAAACGAAACGGCCCATAGCCACGCGACTGACAGAACACATCAAAGCTGTTAAAAACGTTCAGCGAGAAAAATCGGCGATCTGCGAACATATATTGGATAGCGGAAGTAACCACTGGATGCAGTTTCAAAATCCCATTGTTCTATCCAAGGAACAATTCTACTTTCCTCGCTTGATCCGGGAAGCCGTTGAAATAAGAAGAACTCCGAACTTCAATAGAGATGACGGCTACAAACTCTCTTCTACGTGGAACCCTCTTCTTAAAATGTTCCCGCCGCCGAACGCCGAACGCAAAGACGTAAAACAGGATACAGTGAGTGTTGTGTGCAAGACGGATTTTAAAAATTCCCGCGCTCCGAGCCCGGCCCCCCACCACCGTTATAACCTACGCAGTGGCGGCAGCGGTTTGCGGCCTACCCGCAAAACAACGGACTGACAGCTCTTCAGTCTACCCTAGACAACGGCGGCTGCAACGTCACCGAAACGTCGGGTCCTACAAATTTCACGCGGTAAATTCGTTTTCTATCCTATTTATAATGTCAAACAACCGCGATAGTCTTCGATTTTATATTTAAATTGTTGTAAATGTATTATAAACTAATATAAAAAAACTAAGTAATGAAGAATATATAAATCTGGGGAAATTTATACACTAAGACCTATTATTATTAATTCTTATGTGCTGGAAAATTGAGTATAAAATTCATTATATAAAAGTGAAATTGATAATATAAAATTGGTAATTTTAAAATGTGTGATTTTAAGGTTAATACTTTCAAAATAATATATCCCTGTGTCAATTTCTGAGCCAGTAAGTTGATGAACCCCCTAAAAGGCTTGCAAGATTTCATCAGTTTTCTCTGAGTTTCAAAAAAATATATATTTAAATAAAGAAACTAGCGTTGTTTGAATACATAGTTTCCGGTTGTGGGTTATTCTCGGAATTATTTTATTATACTTAGAACTTGATCTAGTTTCGAATCCATTTGTCAATGTCAATTGTAGCGTTCGTAGTCTCGTTGTCACCGGTTCTCTACGTTGTTACCGAAGTTAAGCAGCGGTGGGCGCGGTTAATACTGGGATGGGTGACCGCCTGAGTGTTTGACTGCAATGCGTGATGCTACAAATGCCCACCTAGAAGATGGTGCAAATAGGCAACAAGGCGGGTTCCACGAAAAAAGCAAATGCCTTGTGGATTAAAAAAAATGTGTTTAATTTTGATTCGATCGTAGACAGACTGGAAAGTCTGGAAACAGTTCTGTCTCCTATAGAGCGGGAGTAGTTGTTAATCTTACGGCAACTGCTCTTGAAACGACTAATCGGATACCCGATACCGGGTGAACAGCCAGACAAAATATGCCGTGGTCCGCGATAGATTCGTTAGACACTGTATCTCTACATCTCTTGGTGAACTTGATGATTGGTTTAATGCGAACAAGATGTCTCTAAATATGTCTAAAACTGTTATTTTAAATTTTAATAGCAAGACATCATCTATAAAAGTTAACTACCCGGTTGAACTTGCGGAATCAGTTAAATTCCTCGGACTACATCTGGATGCAAAGATGTCATGGAATCTACATATAGAGCATGTTAAGTCAAAACTTTCGTCAGCCTGCTATGCTCTATTACGCATCAGAAATTGTTTGGAGAGAACTGAAGTAATATCGGCCTATTACGCGCTAGTTGAGTCACACCTGCGCTATGGTATTCTTTTATGGGGTAATGCAGCACACATCAACAGTGTATTCACTCTCCAGAAAAGAGCCATACGTGCGATAGTAGGTATTGGTCCACGGCAGTCATGTCGTGAACACTTCCAAAAACTAGGGATATTGACCATATATGCAATTTTTGCTCAAGAAGCTCTTTGCGAATTCTATTGCAATAAGAGCTCGGCCATATCCCACGAGGAAGTACATCGGCATGACACCAGGAATAAAACCCTGTATCTCCAACCGTTCGTAGCACGTACTGCCAAGTTCCAGGCGACTAGTCGATACTTAGGCCTCAAACTTTTCAATAAATTGCCCGAAAGATTAAAAGAAATTAAAAACATCGATATTTTCAAGAGATCCATCCGAGTCTATCTGCTTAAAATCAACATGTATGCCCATAACGACTTCTTAAAATATTTTGAAAATACATAGCATCGTATCTACCCATTTAATCTAATACATATTATTTACCGTTAATTGTTTTTGTTGTAAACTGTTATCATATAGTCTATGTTTTTGTAAATTGGTAAGTTTAAAACTATATATTGTATATCATCTCTTGTCTAAATTGAGTAACTAATTTAAGTATAATTACTGTCATTCCTACACAATTGTATGGTTGTATTGGAAATAAATACCTTTTACTTTACTTTTACTTTATCATCGCTACATAGTGTAGAGGATCGCGCAAGCGACCTTAAACCGGTAACCTGTCGAAAGGCCGGAGAAATCCGCTGTAATTAGAAGTAAGGCCGCGAGTGTCGGCCCGGTGGTTAAAAACCTGGTTTCTCGCGGTAAGGCGTTGGCTTCTTACGGGCGAGTGGCGTAACTAGACAGTGGATTGTTTTTGTCCCAAGTCTTCTACGCTCACCTCACAGGATACAGAACGATCTAATATCGTTAAAATGCAAACGGGCCCTTGGGAGCTAATGGGCCCTTGTTGGGTTGGCCACGAAGACCCATTCTGCTCAGGGTTGGTCACACTCACGGGTCAACACCCATCCGGCTGCCTCCACGCATGAAGTGCGAGCCTGAGCAGGACTCTGGCCTTAGGGCTAGTTTCCCCTAGGAATCAACCTTCTGGCGCTCCTGGACGGTCTGCGCTCGTGCGGCGTGAGCCAATCGATTGTGCACTCTAACTAACATATTGAGATGTCAACCACAACGGGCGAACCCGTCACCGCAGGACGTTTCAACGATTCATCGTTCTATCGACCGTGCAGTGAGCGTAGAAGACTTTGGACATAACAAATCCGACGTCTAGCTACGCCACAACCCGTTAGAGACCAACGCCTTACCAACGAGTAGCCAGGTATGTTACCTGGCGGGCGGCACTCGCGCCCTAACTACCAGTTGTGACCAGATTTCTCCGGTCTCTCGATTGGTTCCAAGTTCGAGGTCGCTTGCGCGGTCCTCTCCCTTACGAAGCGGTGAAACGGAGTGCACCGAATCTATCGCGGACCAAGGCGTCCTTTGCCCGACTCTGAACCGGGATCGGATGGCCAATGGTCATTTCAAGAGCAGTCGCCGTAAGGTAGACAACTACCCCCGCTCTATAGGAAACAATACAGTTCCCAGACTCCCCCGATTGTTAGTCGGAGAGCACAATCGATTGGCTTGCGCCGCTCGGTGCGCAGACCGTCCAGGAGCGCCAGAGGATTGATTCCCAGGGGAGACTGGTTGACCCAGTGTCCTACCCAGGCTCGCACCCCATGCGTGGAGGCTATCGGATGGGTGTTGACCCGTGAGTGTGACCGACCCTGAAACAGAATGGGTCTTCGTGGCCAACTCAGCAAGGGCCCATTAGCTCCCAAACTAACAGTCGGGGGAGTCTGGAAGCAGTACTGTTTCCTATAGAGCGGGGGTGGTCGCGGACCTTACGGCGACTGCTCTTGAAACGACCATCGGCTACCAGATCCTGGGTGAACAGCCGGGCAAAGGATGCCGTGGTCCGCGATAGATTCGGTATACACCGTTTCACCGCTTCGTAAGGGAAAGGATCGCGCAAGCGTCCTCGAACTCGTAACCAATCCAGAAACTGGAGTAATCTGGTCGCAATTGGAAGTACCTAAGGGCGTGAGTGTAAGCCCGCTGGGTAACACTCCTGGCTATCTCGCGGTTAAGGCGTTGGCCTCTTACGGGTATGTGGTGGAGCTTCACGGTGGACTGTTTTATCCAAGTCTTCTATGCGCTCACTCCAGGGAGATTTCCTGAGGTGACGGGTTCGCCCGTTGTAGTTGACAACTCTAGTTAATATCGTTAAAACTTCTTGGGGTGTCGGGTTCGCTTGTTGTAGTTAACAGCTCTAGTTGTCTATATCTCTAAGTCTCCACGTTCATCCCGCGGCCGAACGAACCATCATATGCATCGTGTATTTATTTCCTGTATTTATGTACTTATTTATATTTATATTTATGTATGTATGTTTATATATTCAAGAATATGTATTTAAGAATGTATACGTGTATATGTATGTATGTATAAAATGGAAACCATTCCCTTCTATCCCTACTCCTCCGGATTTGATAAATTAAATTAATTAAAGTTAATTCAAATTGCTTAACACTTATTGTAAAACCTTGAAAACAAGTCAACAGCCTAACATTGATTGTTACGATCAAATAATATGTAAAATAATTTAGTAACGCAGTATGTTTTCTTAAGAAATTTAAAAATTAAAAATAAAATTGTTACACCAGCCTAGGGTGACGGATTCGCCCGTTGTAGTTGACACCTCTCATAATGGGAGCCAGTGTTTTAATACTGCAACGGACGTTATGCTTATATAACTCTGCTACCACATCGCTCATGCTAGATGACTTCGAAAACGAGTGCTCCATTTTAATGCGTAATCATCATAGTAATACCCTAATATTTGCATACTCATATGGAATTCATATACGAATAATATAATGCGGATATCCGCTTCCGTTGATTTTAAGCTGCAGCCTAGGAATATGATATGTATGGGAAATTGTGGTCGAGTTTAAATTGTGAATTAATAATACCAAATTCGATGTTTACTGATCGGTTGCTTTCATATTCAGTTGCTCTAGGATATTGGTAAAATAATGGCGGATTGTATGATTATAATAATGATCATACACAAGTATATATTACATACATTATATTACTTACAATTTCATTTGCTATTCTTTGTGTTATTAAAATATATAAGTTCTGCTTACTTACACTCAGGTTTAATAGTAATAATAATAAAATCTTGCTTGAATATGATTTATTAATCGATATATTTGTAGGTACTGTTTTTTAAGCTATTGCATAGCTTTTATCGCGGGCCTAGGCCAGCGCGGCGACCGAATGAAGAAATTTCTTAACGAAAATTAATGATTTTAAACTGATAATTACGTCTAAACGAGTACTGCTTACGATTCGAAAAAAATATATGTTAAACAAGAACATTTTCCTAATATTCTTAGCTTTGAATATTTTAGATTTTGTTCTGTAATCATCAGAGTAACTTTCGTATTGAAAACCAATATTTATCACAATAAAATATAACCTATAGTACTCGACGATAATGTGGCTTTCCACAAGTAAAAGAATTTTTAAAATCGGATCAGTAGTTTCGGAGATTACCTCCTACAGGCAAACTTACAAACTTAAAAACAATATTAGTATTATGTAGAGAGATGGCTACTCAAGAAAGTTTGATTTTGAATTCCAAAACCATCCAATTTTCGGTTGCTAAATTCAGCAAATATAGATACTCTAATATATGACGTATTATTATTAAGTCGTCCATTTTCCATACTTTCTTTCTCGCAACCAATTTTAAATCATATTTTACGATTAGGTGCTTGAAAAGCCAACCCACGTTCTGTGAATAATATACCGAAACCTAAAGGAAATTGCAAAGGCGGGAGGTTTTTTGCATGCGAATTGCCTACATTGAAAATAAATTGGGTAAAATGAGCCTTCGGTCAACCCAACGCTGTTTGTAAGTTGTTTCCAAGAATAACATTATTCTGAAAAGACATTTTCTGATCGTTACTGTAGCCAACATGAATTTTATCCTCGGAAAAGATTATTAATTATTCATCGTGAGGAAAACGACGCATACTGCAATAAAAAAACTGAGCAAGTATGCTTCATTTGAATTATGTTACAGTATACATTACATTTTCGTCGTGTCCAATTAACGGCTAAAAACCGCTCTTGAACGTGTCCAAATAATATTGTTAGATAGTAAGTCTCGTTCATAATCATAATCATAATCATAAGTTTTTTATTCAAAATAGTACGAAATCGTAACTTTTTGACGTCAATTGCATACAAACATACATTAATGGTATAAAAATTAAATTATTGTGACATATAACGTGATATAAATCATCGAGGTAACCATTTTATTTCCAAGGGTCTTTGTCGTCTAGATAATCATTTATTTTATAGTAGTCCTTTGAGTACAGCTTCTTCTTAATAAATGACTTAATAATTGTATCACAGATAAATTTTGCATGTTTTCTGGGACTTTATTGTAGAAGCGTATACATTGCCCTTTGAATGATTTTGTGGTTTTGGAGAGTCGACTTTTATGGTTTTTAGAAACTTTAGAATTTTTTTTAGAAACTTTACTATTAATGGTATTATAATTTTATTGTGACTTTTTATTTTTCTTACAAATATTACAAATTTTATTTATAATTTAAATTATGACTATATAGTTTATTATTAACTGAAGGATATGTGTATTTAATTATCTATTTACTTCAATGTTTTATTTTATTATAATTATATATTTACATATTTTATTTTTATGCATATTTACATATATTTAATTCAATGTTTTTTTTTCCATTTTCGCTTTTTTTCTTTTTGTTTAAACTACTTTTTTTTTCTTTTGATTATGTTTTCTTTTAAAACCAGTATTTGTTTAATATGTCTGCCCTGGAACAAGTGTTCATACTTAGTTGGGCGACATGGGACCGATCTTCACTATAAGCGTGACACAACTTGCTGTGGGTTTTAGTGCAGTGTAGATATTAAATATAATTTGTTACGCTTGTCGCTTATTATGTGCATTGCTTTAAATAAATAAATAAAATAAATAAATAAATGGTCAGCAAGTTTATTTTTATTTCTAGTATTGACACCATGCCTATCAGAGTTTTTTAAAAACAGTTCTTTATTTTTATGCACATACATTAAGTTTTCATAGATGTAATGAGATGCAAGTGTCAAAATATTGATTTCTTTAAATTTTCCGCATAACGACTGTCTAGCACCTAATTTATAAATAGTTCCTACTATTTACTAAACATTCATAGGTAGTCATGAATTTAACTATTAGATCGTCAAACTATAAATATAAATAATCAAAATAGATGCCTAATACTTGTAACAGTCAATAATGCGAAAAGATACGGAGTAAAATCATTTATCGTAATATCCAAATAGTCAGTAAAATGTTAAATAATCAAATTAAAGCTACGCTATATATTAAAAAAAACTAAAAGTACAAATATAAGACCAAATAAAATAACCAGACAACGAGGCTCTTCTTTTTTAAGTCTCTGAATATATGTTAGGAAAGTGGAAAATATTCAAATTCGAATACTGAAACAAATGGCACCAAAAGGCTTCATACAAAGTAAGCACAATAATTTCACGGATCTCTACTCCTCAATTGATGTCTTGCTTACAGGTTTCTTTGTATGGTATAAGACTCTGCTTGACAATAGCGAAAACGGTTCATTACGAATACCTGCCGATCATGTACACATAACTCGGCTACGTGAAAAGGGGTATTTGAAATATAACAAGCAAAACAATTATTACGGCGATAAAACTCTTTTTAGGCGTGGTGGAATCGGCTGGTGTTTTAATCTGATCATTAATGGTTTCCAGGGTTTTATGATAGAGCTGGTAGGTAGGCACTGAAGGCGACATGATACATGAGGTGAGTTTTTTGAAAAATATAAGCAATAATTTTTAAAAGTTTCTAAGTGAATCCCTCGATAAGGAACCAATTTAGAATTTGGACTCATTGCTCATTGCCGTGGACATTAGGGCTTTAAACTAACTTCGAAAACTTTCAGGCGCGATTACTCCTACAATGTAAGCGGTGAGTGTATTTTATTATAAATTCATTATATTGACTAGTTAATTGAGAGCATTGAAGAAGTTAATTGAGAGCATTGAAGAGCAAAAAGAGAGCATTGTCACCATTACCCAGGATCACCCAACAAGGTCTTCAAAAAACGGAGGAAGCCGATACGCGAACAATCTACCAACGTGACCAGCAAATCCTGTTCTACCCGAAATGACGAACTGCTGTTAAGTTTGATTCATCAAAATATGCAGGGATTAGAAAATAAGATTCTTGATATTGGATTAACCTTAGAAGAACATAACGTTGATGTATTTTGTGCTAGTGAAACCTGGATAAAAGAAGGCCAGCAAAATACTATAATTATACCAGGTTATACATTAGCTTCTTATTATAATAGATCCAATGCGATTAGATGTGGCTCAGCTATCTTCGTAAAACGTAACAGAGATTTTAAAGCTAGGCATGATATTTGCACCTTCTCTGTCGAAAAAAATATCGAAATAAGTTGCGTTTCCATATCTAAATTCTCTGCAAATGTTGTTTGTTTCTATAGGCCACCTCTATCTGATTTTAATCAATTTATAAATGTACTGGAAATAGTAATAGAGAAGCTTACCAAAGAAAATAAATCTCTCATAATTTGTGGGGATTTTAATGAAGATTTCTCGATAAACTCATCTGGTAGTGAAGCACTAATTGATCTATTTTTGTCCTTTAATATGAAAAAAGCCGAAAATTTTCCGACTAAATAAATAAAGTCTCTAGCACGTGTATTGATAACATTTTTACAAATATTAGTGACTTCACTGCCAATGAGATAACGTGCAGTATTTCAGACCATGGCGGACAACAATTAAATTGGTCCCATAAATGTAAAGCGACTGCATCTACGAGCATAGCTAAGAGAATAATTACGACTTCTAATCTGGAGCATCTCCAAAAAACCTTAATGAACACACCCCTACATTGTAATATTATTACTGACCCTAATGCTTCTTTTGATAGGTTTCTCAACAAATATATAACTTCACTAAACCATATAATGCCCGTAAAGCAGGTAACACAAAAGACAAAAAAGAATTTTAATGACTGGGCAACAAAGGGTATAAAGATATCAAAACAACGAATGCTAATCCTCCACGGAAACTTATTAAACAGTAATGATGCCAAATTAAAAAATTATGTTAAAAATACAAGAAGATATACAAAAATGTGGTTTGGATGGCCAAACAAATGTATTTAGAGGGAGTTATTAAAACATCTACAAATAAAATTAAGGCTTCTTGGGATGTGATTAGGTCAGAGACCTCGCAACAGATGTCGGTGGCCTCCAGCGTCTCTTTGAATGTAAATAATTACCATTACGACAATCCCAATACAGTTGCTGAATTGTTTAACAATTATTTTGAGGCTATCGGCGGTAGCACATCGTCTAATCACTCAACGGGTCCGACTTCAGCCATTAAAATTTTGGAAAAATTCCGACCCAGAACCGCTGAGTGTTGTCTCTTGACTTCGGTGACTAGGGAGGAGATTATTAAAGTAGCCCAATCACTTAAGCCCAAGTCGTCAACTGACATGTGGTATGTGTCCAGCCGGTTACTAAAGTCATCAATGCCTGCAGATTATCTTTGCGCTCTCTTCAATTCATGTATAGCAGAAGGCTCCTTTCCGGATAAATTAAAAATGGCTAAAATAATACCTGTGTTCAAAAAAGGGTGTCGTGAAAACATAGATAACTATAGACCGATATCCATATTACCGGCTTTCAGCAAAATTTTTGAAAAAATAATATTAAACCGCCTCACAAAATTTTTCGACACTCATGACGTTATTAACAGTAAACAGTTTGGTTTTCGGGCAGGACTATCGACTGTTAATGCTGCATCGAAGCTACTCCATAAGTTATTAAATGGGTTGGACGATTCAAAAATAGTAATTGGTCTATTTTGTGACTTATCAAAAGCATTTGATTGCGTCAATCACAATATTCTCCTGAATAAATTAGAACACTATGGAATTAGAGGCAAAGGGCTAAATTTAATTCAATCATACCTACAAAATAGGTATCAAACGACAGAGGTAAATGGAACAAGAAGCAAACCGATTCTTGTATCAAAGGGTGTACCTCAAGGCTCCATATTAGGTCCATTTTTATTTTTAGTGTACACCAATGACTTGCCGGGATGTGTGTCATTCGAGAATGATGACATTACACTGTTTGCAGATGACACATCCCTTATCCTCTGTGACAAGGATAAGAAATCATTAGTAAGTAGAATTAGATATACAATTGAACAACTCTTAATTTGGTTTAATGCTAATGAATTACGTCTAAATATTACAAAATCAAAAATAATTCCCTTTCGCTTAAGACCGACCAATTTCGACTATTTAAATGAATTATATGACTATTTCAAAATTGACATCACAGAAGATATAATTTTTTTAGGTTTAAGAATTGACAGCAAATTAAAATGGAATACCCATATTGATGAATTAGCTAGTAAGTTATGTAGTTCTATATACTCAATAAAAAAAATCAGAAGTCTTTGTGGCTTCGCGGCAGCCAAATCAGTGTATTTTGCGTATTTCGGCTCATTAATGACTTATGGACTACTATTTTGGGGAAATGCCGCAAACAGTAAAAGAATCTTCCTATTGCAAAAAAGAGCACTGCGCAGCATCTATCAGCTAACGCCCAGGACCTCATGCAGAGCATACTTCAGTAAGGCAAAGATAATGACCATGTATTCGGCGTTCATATACCAGTGCTTAATGTATGCCAGACAGCACCTAACAGAAACCGCAACTAGAGCGGACATTCACTCTTACCATACACGCGGTAATTCACTTTTATGCGTACCCCGAACAAGACTGGCAAAAGTACAGAAGAGCTTCTTATACCTTAGCATTAAATTCTACAATTTACTCCCTACCACTATCAAAGAACTGGAGGACAAACAATTTAAAAAAAACATTAAGGAGATGCTGATAGGCCACCCTTTCTATAATCTGACCGAATTCGAGGGCCATGACTTTGCAAATATTGTACCAATTTGAATGATAATTATATATGTACTTCTAGTATTGAAATTTAAGATTTAGCTTTAGTTTGATTATTTAACAAATTACTTACTACTTTGGATGTTACTATGCACAGTTTTTAGTAAGTATATATTTGATTTATTGACTATTTCAATTGTTGGGCTTCTGCTTTGATTATTCAACTTTTTAACTGACTATTTTAATTATTGTGTGTTTAGTAGGTAGCCATTGACTATTCTTTAATTTGATTTGAAATACGATTCTACGACGAATAACTTTTAGTAGGTTCCAAAGTTTCTTAGATACTGTATATTTTTTTAAATTAATATATGTATGTAATTTATAGATTAAAGTAGTAATGACACGTACTACTTAAAACAGAAATATTTTGACACGTCCAAGAGCGGTTTTTAGCCACCAATTGGACACGACGTAAATGTAATGTAAATGTACTGTAATGTAATTCTCTAGGTCAGCACTTAGCCATAATTTTTATTTATGCCCTTAATTAATTACAATTAATTTAAATGAGATGGCGCTCTAAGAGTTACGTTAAATATGCTTTGCCATTAACACCCTTATACCACCACTGCGTAAAGATAGTTATTATGTGCTAGCGCTGGCATAGACGTTTAGTATACGTCTGGTCGCCGGCGCGAGCGGACGTGGAATTCCGCTTGACGCTTCGACAACGCTGGATTTTATTGGTCATACCCTTCAAAATTGACCCTGCCTATTTTTTCGCGTGTCTGCCCATTTCGGATATTTTCTGAGGTCTCATGTCGCCGGAACCTCAATAACGAAATAAATAATAGTTAACTTGTTCGGACTTGTTGGAGTCGGCTTGAGATGTACTTTGGTCATGATTGATTTCTGGGATTTGATGATGGAGCCGGATGGTTGGCAGCGGAGTTCTATAACGAAAGAGCGAATTTTAGGTGTTTTTGGGCTTTGTAGAATCGGTTCCAGGTTCTAATAATGATGGACCGAAAGTTAGGACCTTGAAATTAATAACTGAACAACAAAAACTTACCGTGTTTGGGCTTGTTGGAATCATCGTGAGATGTAATCTAGTCATGAATGGTTTCTATGGTCTGATGATGGAGCCAGAAAGTAGCTACTGCAACTAAATAGCGAATCAACAAATACTGTATGATGTACTCCTTTTATTAATGGTTCCTATGGTCTGTTTATGAAATAGAGGGATAGGGACATGAACTCTATAACGGAACAACAAATAATAAACGTGTTTAGTCTTGTTGAAGTCGTCTTGTGAGGTACTCTGGCCATGAATGGTTTCCAGGACGTAAAAAGGGAACCGGAAGAGTATATCAACATACAATACACTGAGGCCACGTAAGAATATTTGCCAATAATTTGATCTAAGTAGAGTAGAATTAGTTAATAAAATTCAGATCGAGAAATTGCAGTACTTCATGCATTGGCAGAGATGGATAGGATATGAGTTCAGTCGAGCATAGACTCAGTTTGAAATAAAAAGTTAGGCATGTAAGTTTAATGCGAGTAAGATAGTATCTGACACAATGACAGCGTATCTTGCAACATGTGCCTACGATCCAAATTATAACGTGTGCAGCAGTGAATTGGGTGATTTGACAACACTTCAAACAGTCTCCTGTAGTCAAAGTGGAGGAACGCGACTACCACCATCGTGTAATGTCTGCCTTACAATTCAGTCATGATGAATTCTTGGAGCGGTGCACAACGAGCGACGCTGTTTAAACTTCTTATAAAAATAATGATAGTTATGTGCCCCTGCAGTGAGAATTTAGCATTCATTTTAACATTCCGCTAATGATTTGGTACCTTCTGTTTCATGCAATAAAAACATGAATGGAGAATTTCGAAGAAACAGGCTCAACGCTGAAGATTCAGGCTCAACTAGAAAAGAGCTGGATTCGCGAAGAAGTGCCAACAATTCCTACAGCCACACTTCAAAATGTAATGAATAACCTTAGCTTACGATTGCGGGAATGTATCGAACAAAATAAAGGACATCTTCGGGACGTTATTTTTAAATAATTGTTATGATGTAACTTTCATTTAGTATACTTTAAATTAATAAATCTGTATTTTCAAATTACTTACGGTATTTTCATATTCGCCCAATTCACTACCGGACCCTTTATAAATATTTGTCTACCTAAATTTTATATTTAAATACAAGACAAAAAATAAAATATAGTTTAATAGATTAAAAAACTAAAAAAAAACACTCTTTTATAAGTACTACACCAATTAGCAAAAAAAAATTAACCACTCTGTTCTCAATCCTGACCCCGTAAAGAGCTCCCTAGACGGTCAAAATTGATTGTCAAGCACGTGAATTTTTCGTGCTTGACGAGCAGTTTTGACCGTCTCGCTAGAGCTAGGCTTGATGGCCTGATAAGCAAACTACGTGCTGTGAAAAATGCTTGATGAACATTTATATTTTAGCAATTCTTATCAAACCTTGATTGACCGTCTAGTTTAGAGGAATGCTTACCAAGCAACTCACATCCAGTGGCCTCGAATTATCCGATTTTTCAGTATTTCTACTGATATGGGATCTGTTCTACCGCAATCAAAATTACAAAGGTTTTTTCATGATTTCTAAGAATACTAGAAATTTTAAGATTAGATTAAAGTTTATATAAAGATAAAAAATACTCAGGTTTAAATTTTCAACTCTTCTGTACCGTCTATTTAAAAAATATTTTACAATGTCGTATCGTTCTATCGCAAATGCTGTTTTATTTGCTGATAAGCAATGAGTGTATAAATTTATTTTATTTATTTATTATTTTTAAACAACATGATTTACAGACGAATGGCTATGATATTCGGTATACAGTACAATAAAACGTGCAGGAAAAACAAGTTGAACCCATAGCCGTTGGTTCATCGCATACCTAACTGAGCAAGAACGCCCGTATCTAGGGATGCTGATAAGTGATATTTAACTTAGCATATTGCGAGCTGAGAGGTATGACGTTCGGTTATATAATTATTATTGGAATAAGGTTCAAAACATTCATTCTTGCATAATACAAATACACGAACACGAAGATTTATACCAACATACAAAAAAATAGTAGTAAGAAATTATTATTAAACCAAACACCAATATATAGTAATAAATAAATACAATGAATACATATTTAAAATAAATATACATACTAATATAAAACACTAATATACACAAATAAATAAAATTTAAATATCTCTAGTCTTAAACCTCACATAGACGTCTATAATATTTATAAATAATAACATCTTAGTATTTGCTTTTTATTTATTAATTATTAATTTTACCTAATCAAAAATTCTGTTATATTCTGTTTTGTCATAGAGTAGTCCTTTAACAATCAAGAACTTTTTGCTTTACAACCATGCTTAATGTGTCAATAAGCCACGTCAAGCGTTGCTTGTCAGGCACGTAAATGCTTAAAAATCAATTTTGATCGTCTAGGGATCCCTTAGGTATCTAACTGTGAGCCAGGTTTGTAATTAATTATACTATTTGTTTGTAGAAGAGCGGGGGGCGCTTCTGCTTCAAATCAAACCATCATAATGCTTCTCATAGAAATGTTCCCAAAAAACATTTGTGCAGATACGTAATATTTCATAATGGTGTATTTTTAAGGTCGCCTATGTTTTAGATCGTTGCAAATGATTAATGATTAAATTTCTTGTGAAATGTGAAATATGATGTTCACATTTTTAGATGATCACATTACTAGATCGAAGATTAATGGAAGATTGATGGTATGCTTTTAATCTTCGTGTACTGGTACGATCAAAAACACAGGCGTTTTTATATTAAACGGTTTTATCATAAAGGCTATTAAAAATTATAACTGATTTCATTATACAAATTTAAATAAGATATATACCATGAATACGTATATACTATATATCTATATCTATATCGCCTCGCTCGACAAAAGTACTAAAACTATGGAAGTAGTAGTATAGCAATAGTAGTATAGCAATCATAAAAAGAATAACTGTGCAATGATCACATTGAAATTTTGTAAATAGAATATTAAAATTTCATTTTGTAAAACAATTAGATAATTATGAATATGAGAAAGTCGAAAAAGTGGAAAAAACTCGGCTTTTCTAACTTGTACTTGTCTTACGGAAAAATACGGAACCCTATTTAGAAATTTTTAATAATATCGTGATCTTTATTAGATTCTCTATCAAAGGTAATATTTCGTATTACAAAAATAATTAGATATTAGCTCATAAAAACCAATAAAAATTTTGGTGATTTCTCGAGAAAAAAAAATATGTTTGATAATGGAATTTTACCAGAAATATCCGCGAAATAAAGCGCGAAATTATTATAGCGGATCTATGGTAATAATGACATATTTGTTATGGATTTTAGGATGCGTTCGATTTAGAAAATAATAGTACTGTGCGCTCCGGGAGCAAGCCGACAATATTGGTCGTTACGTAGTCAACGGTGTTCTGATGTGCAACCAAATTTAGTCGTTACGTTTAAACAATAAATATAGAAGATATATCAAGAAAAAAATAAATGGTATAATAAATCCTTCTTTATTAAAAGGGTTATTTATTATTTCATTAGTTATCAAAAAGAGTTCAACAATGGTTCAATATGCCTACGAACTTCAAGCGTATTATATTGCATCATACCTACCTAAAACAAAGTTAAATGGATAAATCGTTGGATAGAAACCGATTTGCTGAAATTTAACATTTCTCAAACATATCTTGGACATGGGTACTTATGTATGTGTAAGAAAAACCAATTTAAGATTATATTGCAATATTTTGATGTCCCAATTATTAATGTACCTAGTCGTTGTTCCAACCCTTAGTTTGTTTCGGATTTCACCACAAAAAAAAATGTTCAAAAAAATACTAATTTTTATTTTTTTTATGTCTTTCATTGTAATCAATATTCTTACATAATCGACCTTAACAGTAAAGCGTTATGAAATAATACGTACCTAAACGAATTCTTATAATTTTTCTATAATCTGGCCGTATTTGAGGGCCATTTTTTTTCAAATATTGTGCCCATTTAAATTATTTAAAAAAGTCTGTACTTTTGTTTAAAATGCATAGCGTAACTTTAATTTGATTATTTAACATTTTACTGACAATTTGAATATTACGATGAATAATTTTACTACGTATCTTTTCGAATTACTAACTACTTCAAATATTAGGCTTCTATTTAGATTTTGATTATTTATATTTATAGTTTGACAATCTAGTAGTTAATTTTTGACTACCTATGTATGTTCAGTAAAGAGTAGTAACGAGACTTACTACCTAACCCAATTATTTTGACACGTCCAAGAGCGGTTTTTAGCCATCAATTGGACACGACGAAAATGTAATGTAATGTAATATTAGAAACATTTCAATGAGAATCATTATGATATTTTGATATGAAGAAAAATCGCCCCACGCGTTTACAATCATAAATGGTACATTTAATTACAAACATGGCTCACATTAATATCCTTACGGTGCAAGCAGTGAGAACAGAATGGTTAATTATTTTTTGGTATTTTTTGCTATTTTTGCTATTTTTTCTGGTATTTTAACTATTATTTTATTGTTTATTAAGAGGGAGGCAAAAGTGGTCGAATACGACTATTCTATAGTGGTCGAATACGCCTATACTTCAAGCATATCCTTCTTCTCCTCGAAAAGCCTCTCCATTACTGGAGGTTGGCCGTTAGCTCTGAATACTTTCGTCGGTCTTGCGCTATCCGGAAAAGCTGTTCCGTACTGGTGATCCCGGTCCAGTTTTCCACCCGGGGATTCTTAGCAACCCTGACCCATTAAATGGCCGCCGGACACTCGGAGCCATGGCTATTTTTGACTTTTCCATTGCTAACTACTAGGGATATATAGTGCAGTGGTCTCCCGTTGCCTTCTGCACCAGACATTTTAGGTCTATTTAGGACCTTAGTCCGCTGAGACCTCTTCAACCGGTTGCCCAGGTGGGAATGGTCATACCATCATACATCATTGACTCGGTCTTTTGCTATATACTTTTGCTTCCCATTATAATTAGACCGATATGCAAACGGCGATCGAGTACATTCGGGACGCGTCCTGTGTCAACCGCAGGTTAATCTAGACTGCATAATTGCACTTTATTCACTACATTTAATAATTATATTTAATATTTATTGTTGAGAATTTTTTTAAATATGCTGTCACTATGAATTTAAATTTGGAAAAAGCATATTATATATCAAGCATATCATATCTAAAATGAAGTTAGAGTGATGAAGCGACTGAAAGAACCCGATTTGCTGAAAGTAAACATACCAAAAAAAAAACACTTTAGGCAGAGTTATGCATGAGTGAAAATAACCAACAGATTATAAAATTTCCTAAACACCGATGTACCTACCTGTTATTTTTGTACATAGTTGCTTTTTTTATTTCCAGCTTGTTTTGGATTCTGTCAAACCACTTTATGTAAGAATCAGTTATCTCTTTTAAATTTCCCCAATTGCATAAAAAAACCTTGCTATAAAAGACTGTTTAAATTAATTACGCAATTTACACATTAAAAAATATTAATATTAAACCACTAAATGTCGTTTTTGTAATCATTGTGTCTGAAATTTTTCTTTTTTATTAAGGTACGGATTCCTTGGTACGCGAGTAGACTCGCACTTGACTCAAGTATTGCTAAATAAATAGATTTTATATGTGAGTGTATTAATGTGTAATAAGTATTATACGTAATAAATATTATACTGATAAGTGACGTAATCATTATTATACAAAGTCGAATATTTCTAACTTTTTTTATATAACTCAATATTACCAGTCAGCACGCGGAAAAGCAAAATATTTAGTCAAATATCAGCATCCCTAGATACGGGCGTTTTTGCTCAGTTAGGTATGCGATGATACAATAGCTGTGGGTTTGATTTGTTTCTCCTGCATGACTTATAATAATGTTTACCGAATATCACAGCGTTTTTGTTGTACGATTCATTTTTGTAATCTATATATATAAAACAAAGTCGGGTTTGTTCGAATTTTATAACTCGAGAACGGCTGCACCGATTTTCATGGTTTTTATTTGTTGTATTTGTCTTCGTCATGAATAGCAGAATAACTATTAAAAACATTGGAAAATTAACGAAAAAATAAAATAAAAGAAAAAACATTTTCCTATACAAAATGCATATGGGTTTCGTAACTGTCAAACATTTAATGTTCATCCCGTCGATACGGTAAACTCCCTCTCAAATTAAAGAAAGTATTTAAATAAAGGTTTCGAATCGACAAGATATATCCACAATATTCGGACCACAATTATTACATAGTTTAATTATTCAATCATGTCATGCTGACACGCGATTGATATACTTAAATTTTGTACTTTTATTTCTCTTAGTGTTATTATCTTAATAAAGTAGTGAACTTAATATTTATTTTGTATTCATTGTATTACTTCCATAAAATCATCACACGTACCGTTAGGCGGTACGAAGTTCGCCGGGTCAGCTAGTAATAACATAAATAAATATATAAAATATATACCCAAGAAGATGTCTTTTTAAATTCATTTAAAATTCTCAATTACAGATATATTACTTCATATAGATATCGTTAGATTTACGAGTTACTTAAAATATTCAAAACAAAATCATATAAAACATTCCGATATCCTAAAACTTACCTACTATCCCAATCCTATAAAATGTCCGAAAATCAGCAATCAAAAGTCAACGTTCAGTTCAAAAATCACTTTATGTTTTCCACAATCACTACAACACACACCTTTCAAATATTTTCCACTTTACACAAAATTGACAGTTTTTCTCGATTTTCGCGAAATAATTTCCGAGTTTTCCGAGCTGGGAAAAGTTGCTAGGAGACGATCGCAACCGTCGGCTTCGGCGTAGCAACTGGGATTTCACTACAAACTTGCTGAAAGAGTATCAATGCTGGGGGTGTGCCGGGAGGGACAACGGGGGTTGCCAGCCGTTGAATATATTTGTTTTGTTCGTTTTCTTAAAAACAATATAAAGACATTGCGTAATATTTTCAGGGTTCATATATGTATGCAAGTACCTGTGTATTTATGATTATGTGTGTATGTGTCTATTTACGTATGTATATGTTTATAATATGTTCGTCCGTTTCGTTATTCGATCATAAATTCAAAATGTTTGAATCGATTTAAAATGTGCGGTATTGTTAATAGAGGGTACCTAAACTGCTCATAGTTTAATTCTTTTTTAAATAAAACTTTTTGTTTTTTTGTTGCTTTAGTTTGGTTTGGTTGCTTGTTTTATTGGTATAAGTTTATAAGTTATTAGTGTAATTTTGATTGTAATTTTCCCTTTGCTACTATTTTTAATGTTTGGAAGTAATTAATGATAATATAGGTCTAATTATGTTATGCATTATTGTTACACAAATGCATATGACTGTTTTTACCTAAATAAATAAAAAAAAAGACTGTCCTCGAGGGCTTCAAACTATTGCTCTACAGCAGCCGTAAAGTCGTCATTCGTCTAAAATTTCTGTCTACCTAAAAAATTTTAAGCTTCAGGAACAATCGAGAGTGTCAAACACAACGGGCGAAACCCTTCAGCCCAGGAAATTTAAAAAACATCAGATCGTTCTATCTTCCATGTAGTTAGCATGAAAGACTTAAGTGGACAAGCACAATTTACCGTCTAAATCCACCGACTAAGTCGTAAGAGGTCAACGCTTTACAGCGAGGAACTGGGAAGAGTTCACACGATGAGGTTTACCGAAACGATTTTCTCGTGTGGTTAACAATGGCGTATGCAAACTAATGCGTGTGTTCTTACTACACTGTAAAATCGAATACGGTATAAAAACCGATTCGTTTATTTTTGCTACCGTGTCTAGTCACAGAAAACCGTAACGGATTTTTAATGACAGGTGGTAGGACGAGGAAGCAGGAGACTGGCAGTATCTGCAATTGCTTGGACGTGTTTAGACGCGTTCTTTGCTCCTAAAGATGTATAAAAATGACGCGGAATTACTTGAAGTCCATCTTCTATGAAACGTACCGAAAAAAAAACACAACACAACACATTCACAAACCGCGTAATGTGAAGGCGCGGATGTTTTAAACCGTATACAGCTAAACCTGATCAGAAAACCGATTCGGTGAAAACTGAAATAGTATTAACGGACTGGTACTCCCAGATTTGAATGGATTACTCCATCATCTAGTCTGGCCACAGATTCGAAGTCGCTTCCAGGCCTCTACCTGATGTCAATGATAATTCACTTTTTCGGGTGGCCAACCGATCGTTTCGAAGATAGCTGACAGCAACAACTACCCTGTTGCTTAGAAAACGTACGTTTCCAGATCCCCCGGATATTCGCCAGAGAGCACAGTCGATTGGTAAACACCGCACGTTGCGAAAACCGCCCGGTATCGCTTGAGGTGTTTGTTTAGATTGGAACAACCGATTCCGCCTGTCCAGGATGCAGTCCTTTCCAGGCTAGTAATTCTTCGAGAAGTTAACGAGCGAACCTAAGTATGCAACTGCACAGGAAACATTAACTGCCACACACGAACAGAAAAAAACTAAAAACCTGTAATGTTTATCATAGAAAGCGGCTTTCGTTGGATTAATGTAGACGACTCGATACATGTTAGTGCTGTTTTAGTCATGGCCTGTCACTGTTAACGGCCGAATTAAATCGACTAGTGATGCCGCGTGGTTTAAAGTGACAGCTTTTTGTAAAAATAAAATATATCTGAGTGTCTATAGAATAACAGGGTGGATTGATGAGGAAATGCGCCATTGTTTAGCGGCGTCATATTTCTCGGTCCCTCGCCCACATTCTCAGATCACTTGTATTGCATTTATTGAACACCAATGCACTGAAATCAAAACGGGATAGAAATCTTTTAAAGGCTTAAGATTTCTATCCCTTCTTGGTTGCAGTGCGTTGGTGTTCAATAAAAGCAATACGTGTGATCTGAGCATGTGGACGAGGGACTGAGAAATCTGGCGCGGCCTTTACAACACTGTATTTAAAGCTCAGGTAGAAAAACAACACCAGTCGTTAAAAATTTCTGGGCGGTAAAAAAATATCACCAATAGTTAAAAAAATCTGTTGATCTCTGTTCCACAATGTTGGAACGAATTAAATGATATGTTATATTTGGGCCTCAATTAATAGGGTTTTGCAGTTTTTTAATTTTTACAGACACTATATGGTTTTCAATTGATTCGCGCAAAACAAAAACAGACGATGTGACTGATCAAACTTTAAGGAAATCAACAAAAACATCTCAATGTTAAAAACATTGTCCTATCGTCATGAAATACCAAATATTTTTTTTATTATTTCATCTTTTATACATATGATTTTATTCAGTAATAATAAAAATATGTTTTGGAATAGGTATTATATTTATTTATTTTTTTATTTTTTTATTATTTATCCTATTTTTTTAATAGTTCCATAAAAAAATGTGTTCATTTTTTAACACAGTTTTAAAAGAATACATATGATGAAAATCGCGAAAGGGCAATAACTTGTCAGGATTACATCACTCCACTAGGTATACGCCTGTGTTGGGGTGATGGATACAAATTTCTGTGGTATTATTTGCTGAGCCTGTACGCCTTGCCTGCTGTCCTTCTTCCGTCTTCTAATTTTATTTAGCATAATATAATATAAAAATATTATATAACATATTACAATATAATATAATATCATATGTTATAACATATAAAATAATGTATCATATTTATATATAATATAGTATAACATAATAAATAAATACAAACGGAGCTGCCATGGAATTCACCGACCGGAGTCGGGCCCATCATAATACTATTTTTTTTACACTTCTGGGGGGTGAGCAGTGGATTCCGGACTTACGAACCGGCTGTGGTAGGTTTAGGACAGCTGTCTTGCCACATGTGTGCGTTCACCTTACCACCCATTCACTCCCCCTTCGAAGCCATAGAATTTGAGATGCGCAAATCGCAGTTTTAGATAATTTTTCTAAGAAAGAGTTGATTATTTTTCTGGAAAGGCCAAAATAAGGCCAAGGCATATAACATATTATAATCTGTATATCTGTATATCCATAATTTACATCTATATATCCTAAAATTTGTGGTTAGAAATAAAATATTTTAATACATCATACTTTCGCATTCATCTCTAGTATAATTTGAGAGCCAATGAGACACCCGTCTCTTGAACTGGTTGTCGGTTATGTCTAAAATCTGTCCTGTGTACTAGTTAAATATATTATAGAGTTTAGGTCCGAGATATGCGTAGTGTCGTTGTCCGTAGGTATAGAGTCCTCATTTTTGGTTGAATCTGATTGTCTTTGTGTCTAGTGTTGTGTTTGTGGTCTGGTTTGTCTTTATCCGTGTTCCTCATGAGGTCCCTCCGATATTGCACCAGAACAGCGCGTATGTATAGTTGGCGTACGTCAAGTACTTTAAAGTCTGACGGTCTTAACTTATATCTCTAAAGTTTCATCCAATGTCACATGGTCTGTTTTTGTTTTGAGCGAATTAAATTACGAGTACTGTGTAAATACAGACCTTATTTGTCTTTGTGACATATAATTCAAAATCGCAAAAGTAACTTTTCCCATTTACTCAGTCTATAACTTTGATTATTATGGAAACATCGCGTGATTGCCCGATTTAGAGCAGCTGCCAAGCTGAGGCATGTATCTAGATAAAATAAACGAAATTGATTTTGTAATTGTCCTTCTGGCAACTCCGTTCGTTCTTCTATCTCTTTCTCTTGCCGGTCAGGCCCCGCCCACCGGCATAGACAGAGCTTCATTACACCCCGACATAAAGGACTCACTGCGCCAGATAATGAAATTCGCAAATTCCCTACGTTTTCTAGAAGTTTTGTGCCGGTGGGTTTAAACATCAATGTTAACCCCTCAAATGAATGGCGATTAGCTCGGGTTGCCTACGGCAAAATGTACATAAATTTATATTTACATTTACATTTACATTTACATAGAGCGGGGTTTACTATAGAGCTATAGCATTACTATAGAGCGGATTACTATAAAGCGGCGCACATTTACATTTATATTTACATTTATATAAATTTATATACATTTTGTATACATTTTGCCAAGGCATCCTTTAAGGGACGCCTCACATTTGAGGGGTTAAATGCCATTAGCTTCGTTTGTTAAATAGGCATAAAAAATAATTATAATCAGTTTCCAAATAACCTAAATATATATAAATATAGTCATGTATGTGATAAAAGATCCATGATTGTGATCAGTGGCGTGCCCAGGTTTGGTGAATGGGGCAAGCCCGATATACCTTTTAGTGTTTTTTATGCTTTTTATAGAAAAAAGTGGTACCGCTTTCCTCTTCAATCTTCAATTTCAAATTTACTGCTTGTGTCATCCTATCCTACTAATATTATAAACGCGAAAGTTTGTAAGAATGTATGGATGTTTGTTACTCTTTCACGCAAAAACTACTGAATGGATTTTGATGAAACTTTACAATAATATAGCTTACACATCAGAATAACACATAGGCTATAATTTGTAAAGATATAGTGTGAATTACCTAAAATATAACGATAACTCTCAAGTAAGTGGGGAAAAAATCTAAGAAATTGATATTCGAAATTTAAATTCTAAACGTCAACATATATTTTGAAAATTTTCTCAACAATAAATAATAAATTTTGAAAATATAGTGCAATTCGGTAGTAAAGTAACCCGAGCAGGTTGCCACAAGCCTAGGAAATGGAAATATTTTCCTGAAAGTGTGGAGCTCGCCAAGACGTGTGGTCGACGTGGCGGGTATCGGGCTAAATACCTCCAATCATGATGATGAACAGTACAACCTTATCACGGCCCCCAGTCCCCAGCAGTCCCACTAGCCCGAGCCACTGCAGCGGTTACGGTAACGGCGGAGCAGGGGGTGCTAAGAATCTCTGGGTACGATCAGGCTGCCAAACCAAACTAACCGATCCGGATGGAGAGTTATTGGAGAGGCGTATGCCTAACGGTGGGCGAATGCGCGCTGATGATGATGAAGAAGAAGAAGTAGGAAAAAAATCTGCCATCTGCGAGCTATTCTGGCGTGCGCCGCTAAAACCGTTGGAGTTACACGTATATAATATACAATGGAAATGTTTATCTTAAATAGTCCTAAAAAAAAGCCAGCGACAGCATATATCTATATATGTGTAAGCCATTATCGCCAAAATAGTGAACCATAAATACAATAAAAAAATTAAATTTATTTCTAACGCACATTTGGTAGTAATAAATTGATTATTATATCAAAATAAATACTTTTATCACATCTGGTATCTAAAGTAGATAAATTTTGTCTTTTACAGTACCTACATCATTTGGACAAATTTGGACAAATATTTGAATAGATATGACGATAACCAACCGAGTGCTCGATATTATGGTGATTTTTTATTATATATTTTTTTATATTAAAAAAATAATTTAAATCGTTAGGTCATGTTTATTGGTCATATTATCAACAATTATGAATTCTTATCAAAATAAGTAAATTTATCGTCTCAAGTGTTTAAAACAAATGACTTTTAACTTTTACTGAATAAATAGAGAGATAATACGACATAGGTATAGAACCGCGACCGTGTCGTAATCTATACTTCTATACTAATATTATAAGGAGGTAAAGTTTGTGATGTTGTAGGAAGTAATTTCTGGAACCACTAAACCGATTTTGAAAATTCTTTTACGAATAGAAAGCCACGTTATTTGTGAGTGTCAAATGGCTATACCTATATTAATCCGAAAAATAAAAAGACTTTTTCGTGGTCGTTGGATTTACAAAGTAATTCGGAGAAAAACAGTCGAATGAAAACGTTTCTTACGAACGCTGCTTTAACGATGAGAGATATATGATTGAGTTCTAGGGAAAAGTTGTAGAGCTTAGTAATGCCTACAAAAAATTAAGGGAAAGCATATGTATAAATTTTGTATTTAAGTCACAAAAAGTAGTTTTCTTATATTTAACCCCTCATTTTGCAAAGTAAACATTCGGCGGTCCCTTTTGTTTTGTCAGTTTGGCGCGTAAAATTGGCTAGAGTCGATGGCCTTGAGGAAAACCACTATAGGGATCATAAAAAGAATAACTGTAAAATGACCGCATTGAAATTTGAAATATAAAACATTATAACTTTATCTTGCGGTAGGCGACCGTGCGTCCCTTGCGTATATAAAATAATTATAAAATAATTTAAATAGTTATGTCAAATAAATAGGTCATGTTAATTGGTCAAATTATCAGCAATTATGAATTCATATCAAAATAAGTAAGTTTATCGTCTCAAGTGACAAAAGACTTTTCCCTTTTACTGCATATAATTTCCCTTTTACTGCATAAATGGTTAAAGAGATAAGACACTCACGAATAAGACACTCACAAGAAGACACTCACAAATAACGGTAATATATTCAAATTGGCATGCAAATACATACATACATATGCAGTAAAAATATAACCCTTCTTTTGGCAGTCAGGAAATAAATCATAGCACTCAGTACTAACCGAACCACACTCATAATTTCATCACAAGTAATTTTTTTTACCGCCCAACGAAGTGGGCACGGGTCAGCTAGTAGATTCAATAAAGCAAACTAAAGGCATGTTACTGCTAGACAGAATTTAACCTATACTTATTAGCAGTCGCATACCCGCGGTGGCTTTAAGAAATGCCATTTTATTTGCTTAATTAAGAGTGAATCAAGTTAAGACAGAACTCACCACAAGGGGCAATAAAAGGTTTATCAGGCAATAAAAACCACAAATCATTTGAAATTATACAATAAACAATCTGATCTGTCACTGATATGAGGGAATGCCACAGACATTTCTAGGGTTTTCATTTTACAGAAAGTGCATTGACAGCAATTGCAGGAGTATCCCGTGACGCACTGCGAACCATACTGTATTAAGTACAAAATACTGACTTTTACGTCTGAATGTGTTGTAAAATGTCTACTATATGCTAAATCTAATATTAACGAACAAGGGGTAAACGGGAATATGCACTCCCACAATACACGCAGACGTGATTATGTTATCCTGCCTAAAGTATGCCTTGCGCAGACACAAAAGTCCTTTGGATATTTGAGCTATAAGCTCTCTAACTAGCTACCACACTCCACAAGAAAGATGGAAACAAAGGCATTTAAAAGATTTATTAAACAAAAGCTGCAATCCATACATGCTTTCTATAAGCTGGGTGATTTTTTTGAGCATGCCAATTCTTTCAAATGGGAATAACATTAATATGTAACTTTCAGGTACCTCATTTTAGTTTTTATTGTTTAATAATAATATTATAAATGTAATATTTAATATGTATATTACCTACAATGTTCAAC
This sequence comes from Micropterix aruncella, assembly GCA_944548615.1. Classification (NCBI taxonomy): domain Eukaryota; kingdom Metazoa; phylum Arthropoda; class Insecta; order Lepidoptera; family Micropterigidae; genus Micropterix; species Micropterix aruncella. The sequence goes on from OX155972.1 coordinate 19,646,441, forward strand.
ATAACATACCTGATACTTTCTATTGTGTGATTATTTTTTGTATAGAGTGCCTAAAATGACTATTAATATTCTTATAATAATTATCTATTTTATATGTATACTCATGTACATGGATTCAGCTCTATTTTTTTAATTTTATTTGTCTGCCGTGTAAAGCCGACTTTAGTCAACGCTATTGTCAAATTAATATTTCTGCTTTAATAGTTTTATATCTACATATACTAATATATAACTAGCAACTGACGAATTCTGCTATGCGATAATTATATTTAATTGATAATTCATGTTTTTATTGTATATTCTGAATGAATAAATTGAATATCGAATACTTAATACTTGTTCAAAGGAAACGGAACTAAATACAGTACAAGCTCGTATTCTACTTCCATAACGAAAATCTGGCTTACGTCAATACAAAAGTCGTATAGATACATATATTGTTTTGCGTAATTTGTCACAGGTTAGAATGAGAGGATCGCTGATTTTGAAAGCCCCATTACAAGCCCATGTGTGCGAGTGATATGACTAGCTGAACTTTGTCGCTAAACTGTTTTGTCGCGTGGAGCGCCGCTGAATTTGCGAGCGCATATTGCTATATGCGCTCGCAAATTCATATATTAGTTTAGCGACCTTTTTAAGTAGAATTTTAAGAGATAAGGCAAGCCGGGCTTTTTGGCTCGTATAAGAGAACCGCCACTGATTGTGAAGCTCATTATCAATATGTACAACAACTTTGTGCGGTGTTATATGCAGCTATAAATAAAATGCTGCATTACGATCCTTTGTAACGCACGAAACATAATAGCCAAAATTTAACAAAAAAAACGACTTCATTTTTTTTATAAGTGCAGCAGCCATATCATGGTGATACTTAGAACGGGCTATCATAATTGAATACGTATACAACCTTTTGTGTCGGTGCTGTTGACCGTTGAGGAGTTCCCTCGTTGGAAGCCAAATCTGGGTGCCGCAGCCCTGTCTTCGTGAAACTTAGAACGGGCTATCGAAATTGAATGCATATACAAAATTTCTTGTCTGTGCTGTTGACCGTTGAGGAGTCCGTTCGTCGAGAGCCAACCCTGGGTGCAGCATCCATGTCATGGTGAAATTTAGAACGGGATATTATAATTAATGAGTATACAAAATTTCGTGTCTATGCTGTTGACCGTTAAGGAGTCCCCTCGTCGGGAGCCAACCCAGGGTGTAGAATCAGGTCATGCTCACCATTGAACCAACATGTACATTTTCAACCATATGATAATATTTGAGGACTTTCCTCAATTACTCATTGATTCCATCATCAGAACAGGATGTTGATAAAAATGGGACCAATCTGTAACTATGTATATCCTTTCAAATAAAAAAAGAATTATCCAAATCGACTCATAAATGAGTTCTGAGGTAACAAATATTAAAAAAAATATTCAACCGAATTGATAACCTCCTTTTTTTAAAATCGGTTAAAAACGAGAGTTGTCAAGCCTCACACAACAGTTCTAGTGGCAATATCTTACGACGATAGCATCAAGGCAAAGAGGATAAATAATCATCTCGGAAAAATAATATATAACAAATGTATATTTTTTGTAATGTAGTGGTCATAATAACCGATCAGGTTTTTAAGTGGTCTTAGTGTCTTCATTTTTTCTCAATAAATATATTTTGCCGGGCTATTTGAATACTTACTGACAACGCATAGATATTGCAGTAAGGCTTTACATTTTAACGCCTCTTTTCCTTCGTGAAAGGGATTTTCCATATTTCGAACCATTCCATATCAAATTCGTTTAGCATCTTACTTATTCTATCTGACATGTTCCATCTCCTTCGGAAAATGCTCAGCGCCGCATAGATCGCGTGCTCGATTCACGAGCTGCGTTTTCACTGAACGTCGATGGTAGGGATGAGGGTGTGAGCTTGCATGCAAATATCTGTCCGCATATGTGTGCTTCCGATATGCGAGTACTGTATGTACGAAAGTACTGTCACCGCCTCGTCACTTAGACGTCAAAGCGACGAAAATATTATTCGGGCCCAAATGTTTATGTATACCAATTTTCATGGCGATCGGTTGAACGCATAGAAATTGTCGTGCTGGAGTACCATCTATTGGCGAGTAATAACAAAGTAGATAGCATAAAACCTTCTAAATTAAAAAATATATACATATGCCAATTTTCATAATGGTCGGTCGGACGGTGTCGAAATCTAATAGGCTTGTAACGATCCTTAAGTATCGCACATGCCAGTTAACAAATGCATTGAATTCCAGTGAAATGTACTGACGTCAATACAGCCATTGTTTCACCTCGTCAGCGCTGAATTAGCACGAATTTTAAGTACTTTGTCAAATCAGTTACATTGAACAACATTTTTACTCAGAATATTTTGGATTGCGTCATTTTTCGGCCTTTATAAGGCGGCGAAAATAGCACCAGGACATCATATTTTGTATTTTTCATTTTAAAATTATGTAGGTACACATAAATAAATCTTTGCCATACATAGAGTTTTCCTTGGTACGGGCTATGGCCTAGTTAGGCAGATTCTGCAACTAATACGATTGTAAATTTATGTTTTTGAATGAATAACATTATTATTATTATTATTATTTCTCGAATGATCACTCCCCCCAAGACAGCGGTGGAATTAACCCGGTACTACTCTCACGAGTTGGGTCAACGGGTCCGACCATTTTGGGTACCACTTCCTTCCTTCCTCATATCGAGACGAGCAAGCATCGGTCTGAACTCCTACAGACTCGAGCCATGTCGAGTACAAGATACTCTGAGCACAAACTATAATCCTTATCCATGCACCCTCGTAACTTCAGGCAGATAGCCACCGCATTCGCCTCAACCCCTGGCATATTCGGGAAGCGTTAACAAAGTGGCAATATAAATTACTATAAATTCCTTCTGATACAATACCTTGGGAGCTAATGGGCCCTCGCTGAGTTGGCCACGAAGACCCATTCTGTTTCAGGGTCGGTCACACTCACGGGTCAACACCAATCCGATGGCCTCCACGCATGGGGTGCGAGCCTGGGTAGGACACTGGGTCAACCAGTCTCCCCTGGGAACAATCCTCTGGCGCTCCTGGACGGTCTGCGCACCGAGCGGCGCAAGCCAATCGATTGTGCTCTCCGACTAACAATCGGGGGAGTCTGGGAACTGTATTGTTTCCTATAGAGCGGGGGTAGTTGTCTACCTTACGGCAACTGCTCTTGAAATGACCTTTGGCCATCCGATCCCGGTTCAGAGTCGGGCAAAGGACGCCTTGGTCCGCGACAGATTCGGTGCACTCCGTTTCACCGCTTCGTAAGGGAGAGGACCACGCAAGCGACCTCGAACTCGGAACCAATCGAGAGACCGGAGAAATCTGGTCACAATTGGAAGTGAGGGCGCGAGTATCTCGAGCCCGCCGGGTTTATTCCTGGCTCACTCGCGGTAAGGCGTTGGACTCTCACGGGTTGTGACGTAGCTGGACGTAGAATGTACTGTCCAAAGTCTTCTACGTTCACTGCAGGGCGACAGAACGACTAATCGTTAAAACGTCCTGTGGTGACGGGCTCGCCCGTTGTAGTTGACACCGCAAGATGATACAATACCTTACCGTCTGATATACATTCAATCGACTTTCAATACGGAGATAACTCACAAGTTGACCCACCTCCTCACATCAAACAACTTGGAGTCTAGTGAGGGGTGGCCCGTCACAGGCTCAGACAGAGAGATATACCAACATCCATTTTCATATGTATAGATACACAAAAATATCATCCTACGCTTTCTTTCCTTTGGAAAAGGGCTTTTCAATATCGATCGGCACATTAGCTTTATACAATCTCAGCCGGGCGATATAATCGATGCGTCAAAATATGCCCGCCGAATATGCCAATCCTTTTTCCATTAAGCTAAGCGCTATCTACCGACGTATTTCGTAGAGACTAACGCAGATTGTGTGCCCAGTCCGCCCGCCGCACCGCAGTGATGTTGTTTACACCTCCCGGTCTCGAACACGTCGAATCCTCATCCTGCCCGCATGCAGCGTCCGCGGCAACCGCAACTTATTATTCCTTTAGGAGTGTGAGAATGGCCACCCTTCACTGGACTCCAATTGATTGTGAGTGAAGGGTGGTTCTCATCATGAAGATTCCTCCGTGAATGAAAGTCGAGGATGTCGAAGTAGATGTGTTTATTCAGAAGGTTGAAGAGAGTTGAGTTGAAGTCGCCAGTTCCTAACGCCTTAAGTGACAATTCGCCTTGTGTAGTAGTGTGGGCGCGAGGTGAAGCTGTGGCAGTGTGTCGGATGTGTGTAGTCGAGGAGCGAGGCTGGACGATCGGTATCGCGGATAATGCAGGTACTGCTTGATAACGAAGTGTAGTCGCGATATCTGTAGCCGTGAACTTGTCCGCCAAGGGACTGAATGTAGAGGTGTACGTGTCCGCCGAGGGAATGATGGCGATCGATTGAAATGTACTACGTTTTATACCGTTTAGCGGTGACGTGAAATGCTAAGAGTGGGATGTACATGTGCATCGATTAGGAGAAATGACATGAGTCATCGCTTGCCTGGGCAATATTTGCCAAATTTAGTTGGAAATTAACTGCAGCTGGCTCGTGTAACTTTGAGCGAGTCTGCGGTTTTCTATTCTGTGAAATTACTTTTTTGTTGTGGATATGTGGAGCGTCCGAGCTCCTACAGGAGTTAATGGGCCCTTGCTGAGTTGGCCACAAAGACCCATTCTGTTCAGGGTTGGTCACACTCACAAGTCAACACCCATCCGACGGCCTCCACGCATGAAGTGCGAGCCTGGGTAGGACTCTGGCCTTGGTCAGTTTTCCTTGGGAATCAAACTTCTGGCGCTCCTGCACGGTCTGTGCACCGTTCGACGTAAGCCAATCGACTGTGCACTCTGACTAATAGTTAAGAGTTTCAAGGCGATAGGTGAGGGCAGCAAACCCCGCCCACCGACGAGGGTCGTTTTGTCTGCCCGGGAAGCCGTGCAACGACAACCCCGCGCGTACCAAAAGGGTAAAACGCGCAGGGGGTAAACCACCCCCCCCCCCCCCGTACCGCCCCCGAGAACCCATTTATTCGAAATAAGTATTTACGAAAATTTTACAAAATTTTACCAAGTTTAACATATTCACAATAAATACAAAAAAATACAAAAAATAGCGTAAATTTAGAGCCGGTAAGCGGGGTAGAGGACGCTCTAGGACGGAGATAGTGAAAACGCACGGTCCGTGGGCAGGTCTCGGAGCAGCCACGGAGGGGAGGAATCCCTGGATCCTCGGACATTTCGGGCTGGAAGTAGCCCCACTCTGACTAACATTGAGTTGTCAACTACAACGGGCGAGCCCGTCACCACAGGACGTTTTAACGATTCGTCGTTCTATCGACCTGCAGTGAGCGTAGAAGACTTTGGACATAACAAATCCGAAGTCTAGCTACGCCACAACCCGTAAGAGACCAACTGCTTACCGCGAGAAAGCCAGGAATTACTTCCCAGCGGCTTGAGAAACTCGCGCCCTTACTTCCAATTGTGACCAGATTTCTCCGGTCTCTCGATTGGTTCCGAGTTCGAGGTCGCTTTCGCGGGCCTCTCCCTTACGAAACGGTGAAACGGTGTACACCGAATCTATCGCGGACCAACGCGTCCTTTGCCCGGCTCTGAACCGGGATCGGATGGCCAATGGTTATTTCAAGAGCAGTCGCCGTAAGGTACGCAACCACCCCCGCTCTATAGGAAACAATACAGTTCCCAGACTCCCCCGACTGTTAGTCAGAGTGCACAATCAATTGGCTTGCGCCGCACGGTGCGCAGACCGTCCAGGAGCGCAAGGGGTTTGATTCCCAGGGGAAACTGACCGCGGCCAGAGTCCTACCCAGGTTCGCGCTCCGTGCGAGTAAGGCGTGGAGGCCGTCGGATGGGTGTTGACCCGTGAGTGTGAACAGAATGGGTCTTCGTGGCCAACTCAGCAAAAGCGACTTAGATCCCCGTAGATATTGCAGTAAAGTTTTCCATTCTAACGCTTATTTTCTTTGGGAAAGGGTTTTTCATATCGAACGGTACTTTAGCACTATAGAAGCTCAGCCGGGCGATATAATCGATGCGTCAAAATATGCCCGCCGCATATGCGAATCCCTTTTGCATTAAGCTAAGCCCTATCTACCGACGTATTTACGTAGCGACTGACGCGTATTGCGCGCCCGAGCCGCCCGCCCGGCCCAAAGCCCACCCTCCCAAATATATTGCGATGTTTATGCCGGGCTTTTATTTCGAAAGCAATATGAGCGAACCTTTATTTTCGGCTCCTCCTTTGTTGGATATTTTTCATGTTGATGTTTTTATCTCCAAACTCCCGGACGCTTAACCCCACCGCGGGGGGCCACACTCGCGCCGCGCGCCGCGGTTACTACTTCCTTCACCTTTGCTGTCTGCTCAGAAAACATCTACGTTTGCGTGGCGGTCGTACGACCTGTGTGATACGGGAAGGTGTATTGTGTAACAGTATTAAAATCTATACCAATATTATTAATTTATTATTTTTTTTATTTAATGTTATTTATTTCATTTTATAGTAAACTTACAGATAGTAAATATGTGATACTAGTATTTTAAAAACATATTCAAACGAAACAAATTTACTATCCTATGAATTGTTTGGAATGCTTGCATTACAAATTAACATGAACACGTTGATAGTAGAAAAAATATAATAAAGCTAATAATAATATAAGCGTAAGAAAAGTAATAATTAAATAAGTTGGTAATAAGGTTATTTCGATAGAGCAAAATAGAAGTACCTATGAGTAATAGGATAATAATATTTATTATACATAATATGATATAATACAATAGTATGTTATAATATAATATCCATATAATACAGTATATTAGGATGGCAGCTAGTGAAATCTTAAGAAGTAGGAGATAGGCTAGGTATGATCGAGTCTTTCATTAAATTAATGGAATCCTAAAATATATCTAATCCTTTACACGATTTTTTAAAAACGCGACACATTCTGGTAAGAGGTCTATTCAACCCGATGTTGTTATTGCAAGCGACAACCGAAATGTTTGAGAGCTCCTCGTTAGTCGCGGTGGCACAAGAACTTAAACTGTTTCCAGACTACCTGGGCTGTCTAGTCGATTGTGCAAAATCTTAGGGAGACATGTTATATCAGTTATAGTCCTACGTGTTTTTAAGTCTATTAGGTTGAAGTGAGAAAGCCGCTCTACATAACCTATCAGAGTATTTCTGAGGCCACATTTGTTCGACAGCATATTATAAAGAAGTAATGTTTGTAAAATTGTATGTTTATAAGGTTGTAAGTTTGTATGTTGGGGTAATATCCGAAACTACTTATCCCATTTCAAAAATTATAAAGAAGTAATGTTTGTTAGTTTGTAAGTTTTTATGTCCGAAACGACACATCCGGTTTCAAATATTATTTCACTAATAGAAAGCTTTATTATCGATGATTACTATAGCATATATATCTTATTGTGATAAATACTAGTTTTCAGTGCGAAAGAACGATGTTTGTAAATCAGGTCAGAGAAAATTAGATGGTAAGTTGCTTTATAGATGTGCGCTGACGAAACGGTTCGTTATAATATGTGAAAACAATATACTACAAAAACATTGGCCTCAGAGACTTCTATAAAAAATTCAGCGACCGCATACATCCAGCTTTTATACTTAAGCTACAATAACTGCTTTTATGACTCGAAAAAAATTAAAAAAAAAAAGTAGTTGAAGTTTGTTGAAGATATTAGCCATAAAGTATGAATATCAAAATCAGTTAATTCATGTTAAAATCAAATGGAGATAGAGCCATATACTGTAAGTTTTTAGGTGGAATAGTTTTAGAGATGTCATGAAATATGTAACGATGGCAAGCACATCGAAATACCTAGCGCGGGGCGGTGCGACGGCGTCTGGCACAGCAAGGTCAGCATTCAGTAAAAGACGGCGGGTGGCGAGGAACAAAACAGGAACCGGACGTCTTTTACTATATATCTAAAGGTAGCGTCTAAAAATGCAAATAAACGCCACTTTACTTAAATTAACAACTCGGTTCGAAACCTAACGTGAAGCGGACACTGGAAACAGCTAGTATAATAATATTTCAATTTAATAACAGCTAGTATATGAGTGTTTTAATTTTACATTTTTTATTATATTTTTTTTGTATAATTGTTGTAAATTATAAACGGTATGAGTCTTAAGTCCCAATTTCATTATGGAAAATATAAATCGTTACATACTGTAATTTAACAATAATAAATAAATAAATGAGTACCTAGATTCTATATGAGGTATGCAAAGTTAATTTCACGGTGTGAATTTGACCCAACCACGCTTCTCTGTACCAAATTTCAAAATCTATACAGTCCAATATTTAACATTAAACTTGACTAGTGCGCCCCCTGGTGGACCGATTTCAACCATAAACTTTTCAACTCTTACCATCACCAAATGACGCCTTCATAACAAAATTTCAGCTCAATCGGATTAAGCGTTTTGGCGCTATCGTAGAGGAATACACAAAGCAGACACACATACAGACTTCAATCTGGATATTGTTTTAATCGTCCCAGATATCTCAAAATAAATATTTTCGTCTTCATTTCGAAAATGTTTTTGGCGAGTTCACAAAACTTTCCCTCCTGATCGGATGGTGGGCCGGGAAAAATAATAGTATAATAATAATAGTAATAATAATAAAACGCTTTATTCTTAACCCCTAGAGCCCCGATTGGCCGATATCGGCCACAACACGATTCAGCGTGACGGCCCCGTTTTAATTTTATTTTAATTTAATTTGTTTTACTTTATTATGTTCTATTATGTTAATATGTTTTATTTTAATTATGGGTACAGTGGTTTGGCAGTAGTTAATGTTTTGATGAGACAGTGTCATAATTCAATTTTTTTACAAATTTTTACTAAATTTTTTTGGGACATCAACTTGTCAATCGGCTGAGGGGCCGAGGCCTGAAGGGTTAAGAAAAGGCGACATTTTGGCCCGGTGGCATAGTGGCTAGGTCGCCTGATCGTACATTGTAAGGTCCCGGGTTCGATTCCCGGCTGGGTCACCATTTTCCGTTGGCATCAACGGAATTGCATTTTCAATTCTGTCGATCGAATGCAATAACAAGACACATACTTACAGACGTATTACACGCACACATACATATAACACGTCATAGAATGGTTGGTTGTAAAACATTGTCATATGACAATAAACCCGCCCATTGTGACATTTCACAATAAAGAGTATAAACAAAGAAGCTTTTTGTCTGCAGGCAATATTTTAGAGCTAGCCTATACAGATATGTATACAGACAATCCCCTGGGATGTTCTGTATAGTATATACTTATACCCTCATGCTGGAAAAGGTACAGAAGTGTTTCTTGAGATTTCTGTACTTCAAGCAGTACGGATATTATCCATTTTTGTATCCGACTGCATTTATCACAGGCATGGTTGGCTATAATTCTCTCTGTCTCAGAAGAGAAATGCTGACCATGTCCTATGTTTTCAATCTAATTCGTGGTAAAACTGATAACCCTAGCTTACTGGCAAAGGTAGATCTATTCATAACAAATAATTATCTCCGTGCTCGATCGCACCATCTTTTCGCGGAGCCGTTCTCGCGCACTAACCTTACGAGGTGGAACTTGTTGGCGCGTGCTTTGCGGCGCTTAAATGAAATTCACTCGATGGCACCAGATTTCGATATTTTTACCGCCAACCCTCACTTGTTTAAATTGCAAGCTATTAATTATTTATTCTTACATGATAGCTAGTATTATAAGTGTCATTCTATTTGTATAGTTATGGTAATATCTTTATTAATTTTACTTTTCAATGCCTTGGTTTTACTGTTATGTTGATTAGTAATAAGTGAATAAACAAAAATAAATAAAAATAAAAATAAAATACAGAGAATCCTCTTTCCTTTCCTTTTCCTCTGCACTATTAGTTGCATTATTCAATATTAAAAGATTAACTTTAATCCAAATTGATCAGGAAAATTGTAAAACACAAATAATAGTAAAATATATGAAGCGAGTATGCAGCCTTACACTTGTTATTACGAGCATACGAGTAGATGTAAAATAGTTTAAAGCTGCACTATATGTTTTTCCCTATATATTTCTTTTAAAATGGAAAGATTGATCACAATAATTCCAGGTGTTTCTATTACATAAATTAAATCTATTGAATATCTGCCCTCACCAGTGCGTCTACTTACACGTTACATATTAAGAATTACGTTCCGTCAAATTTACGTGGTATGCCTGCCAGGTCAGCAGGCTACCTCACGCCACCGCAAAAGCGTATTAGGCTAATGGTACATACTTGCGCGGACTACAATACCAACCCGGCTGCTGTTTTCACTTCAATAGTAGGTATCTTTTCCCTTTTTTCCTCTCACTTATAGACTTGAGTTCTCTACGCCCTTGTTATTGTCTAACTCATCTTAGTGGCGCCGTCCTTATTACCTATATTAACTTACATAGAGTGGATTGGTAATTGTTGTTATCTACTTGTATAATTTGCTACAAGGGTCAAGGAGGAAATGAGGGATTAGGGCATTTTTAATAAATTAAATAATAATAATAATAACATGATTACAATTTTGCACTACAAAATTAAAATACAAACACGCTATATTATTGCCACATGGCAATATCTTACAACTAACCTAATCACAGATGTGCATGCTTGCCTTGTGTAAATAGAGAAAATTACCCTTCGGCTACGTAACGACCAACTTTGGTTGCACATCAGAACACCGTTGGCTACGTAGCGACCAATATTGGCGGCTTGCTCCCGGAGCGCACAGTAATATTATTTTCTTATTCGAACGGTCGTAAAATCCATACGAATATGTGTCATTATTACCATAGATACATAGACGGCCGCTAGAATAACGTCCGGCGTGATTTTAATAGATACTTATGGTAAAATTGGTTAGATTTTGCAGTAGATACTTATGGTAGAACATCGCTGGTTTGCCGCCGTCGACTGACATCGGGTTGTGAAGTTTTTTGTGTTTTTTTAGTGTTTTCAGTTTCAGAATATGAATAGATATGTAAGTAAATTTGATTCTAAAACACTCTATCAACCGAATTCAGTGATGTTATGTATATTTTATTCCAATTGTACCTGTATTTTTGAGTTGAAAAATTTGGTGCGGCGCTATGGCGTCATTAATAATTATTGAGTTTTTTGCGTTAAATATAACTCTAAAAATGCAAAATTACTGCCTAATTCGTTGACAAAATACATATTACTTTGTTTTTCGCCGAAATATATGACTTTTTGGCGTATTTGTAAATTAATGGGGTTATTTTATTCGAGATTTTATTTCGAGAAATCATCAAAAATTTTATTGGTTTTTATGAGCTAATATCTAAATATTTTTGTATGTAAATAAGCAAAACCAAATATTACTTTGGATAGAGAATCTAATAAAGATCACGATAGCATTTACAATTTCTAAATAGGGTACCGTATTTTTCCGGCAAGACAAGTACAAGTTTCGAATTTCTCATATTTATTCATAATTATATAATTATTTCACAAAATGGGATTTCAATATGTTATATACAAAATTTCAATTCAATCATTACACAGTTATTTATTTTATGATTGCTATAGTACATAGTTATAGTACTTTTGTCGAGCGCGGCGATATTGCAAGAAATTCCAATAAATTGCCGCGGTCTGCCATGAAATTATGCCGCTACTCGAGGGGTTGAGTTCGTATGCACAAAATACAGACTATTATATTTCAAACTAAGAAATATAATAGTCTGTGTACGGTTCTCCTCCCGACTGGGTACGAATTCGAAGTCTCTTGCGCGACCTTTACCTGCTGCTGTATATTCATCGGTGATTCAGTTTGAATCTATCGCGGATATTAAATCTTTTTCCGGCTCTAAATTCAGAGTCAGGTAGCCAATTAGTAATTTTAAGAGTGGCTGACAATAGATCAACATCATAACCTAGCCCGCGTTGCTTAGGAAACAATATATTTCCATAGTCTCCCGATTCCATACCGAGAGTGTATATACCGAGAGTGGTTCGCCGCACTGTGCGAATACGCTTGGGCGAGCCCGGGCAGGACTCTCTTCTTAGGGCTAGTTTTCCATCGTGCGGCATCAACCAATCGACTGTGCATTCAGACTAAAAGTCGGGGGAGACTGTAAACAGTACTGTCTCCTATAGAGCGGGGTAGTTGTTCACCTTACGGCGACTGCTCTTGAAACGACCATCGGCTACCCGATTCCGGGTGAACAGCCGGGAATAGGATGCCGTAGTCCGCGAAAGAATCGGTAGATAACGTTTCACAGCTACGTAAGGGAGAGGACCGTGCAAGCGACCTCGAACTAGTAACCAGTCGGAAGACCGAAGTAATCTAATAATAAGTAATCCCATGTGCTATCAGCTAAACAGTTATTCATTAAGCAAGCGCTTCTTGCATTCTACAAATCTAGAGATGACCACGCCCGAACTCAAAACAATCTGAACACAAGAATGTCCGCGAGTATCAATTATATAATTCCGTCAGCCAGGACAACATTTGCCCAGAGACATATATTCTACATAGCCCCAAAATTATATAATTCCTTTAGTGAAGACATGAAAAATTATCCTAACATAAAAATATTTAAAGCAAACCTTAATAGATGGCTACTTAACAAGGGATATGTAAAATCTGATCCACTTCTTTGCAACGCACGACAATTTATTTAGTATCACTTATCTATTTTTCTTAATTAAATTTTATTAAATTACAACTATAAATGTATTTATTTATTACATAGCTATATTTTTTATAAAATTGGTATATTTATGTGTATATACAGGTGGTGGGTCCAAATAATTTATTTAAAAAAAAACACTTCATTTCTTAAAATTGCATAAAAATATGCACATCTAGAGACGGGCCAAATTATCGCCTAGTTAGATGTGCTATTGGCAGCAAAGGTCATGTAAGATGTGTTAAACCTCCCTATATTAATTATTAAATAATTTATATAATTATTATAGGATTACATGACCAATGAATGAACTGTATACCTAATCCTATGTACCTAAATAAATAAATAAAATAAATAAATCTGGTTGCAACAGGTAGTAAGGGCGCGAGTGTCGGCCCGCTGGGTAACATAGTTGGCTATCTCGCGGATAAGGCGTTGGCCTCTTACGGACATGTGGCGGAGCTTGACTGTGAACTGTTATTGCCCAGTCTTTTGCGTTCACTTCACGGGAGATAGAAAGATCAAATTTCGTTAAAACTTCCTGAGGTGACGGGTTCGCCCGTTGTAATCGACCGCTCTAGTTGCACTAATATGTGTGTGTATTCCTCCACGATAGATCCCAAACGATTTATCCGCTTGTCGTTGCGATAGTTTAAATGATCGTAGTTGAAATCGGTCCACATACTTCAATCTGAAATTGAAGTAGGTATGACTAGATTGTACTTAGAGACTGGAAATTCGATACATAGGTGCCATGTTCGACCAATATAACTTGGTTACAATATCTCATATACAAGATACTCAACCAATATAAGTCCGCCGTACATTTCTTTATTTTATTTATTTATTCGCTTATTACTTATCAACTAAGATATCACCAGTGGCGTGCCCGGGGTTGGTGAATGGGGCAAGCCCGACATACCTTTTGTGTTTTTTTATTTTTTTTATAGTAAAAAAAAGTGCTACCTCTTTCCTCTTAAATTTGAAATTACTGCTTTTTATCGCGCCGGCTAAATTATTTAGATCATCATAACCGGACGAATTCTAAACATTTAAGTTGTTTGAAAAAAAAATACAGCAGGTACAAAACAATTTATTGAAATGGGAGCATCCAACCCAGTGAGTTTTGTACACTCATCTATTAAATTGTCTTTTATGCGATTTACTTGTCTGAGAAATACACAGATCGGGTGTAGGTTTAGGTCCAGCATTTAGTAACTTCTTTAGCTCAAAACTCAAAGATTTTACTTTGTCTTCGCCGATTAAAAGTCGTACACATAACTCACCACAAGAGACAATTTCCTCCATTGTTTAGGAATTATTGCAGTATAGGAACCTTTCTCAGAAATCGAAAAAATAAAGAAATACTACTAGATTCGATCATTGTAATGCTAAATGTGATAGAAAAAGCTTCGGACGCGTAAAATTTCAAGACCAAATTTATTTAGTTTTTTTTTAAGTTTTTTAAAACTCAGTTTTTAAAGTTGTTTTTAAAAAACCTAATCTAACCTACCGCCAAATAGGTGTTTATGTATTATTTAAAGTAAAAAAAAAACTAAATTACCAAATGTATGGGTTTGGCGCTTTTGTGAATGCCTATATCTCGCTGGATATCACCGTAATAATACAAATAGAATGACACTTATAATGCGAGCTATTAGATAAGAATAAATTATAAATTATAAATAATAAATAAAAAAACATAAATAGTAAGTTGTAACTTGTAAGGTTTTAAAGCAGCAGCGCTTGTGGTAAATGGATCGTTCGAAATACGAATTCGACGGCTCACGACGACCTGTGTTTGCTATTTGATTTGTTAAATGAGATGACGCGCATACAAAATTCAAATCTTCATTGCGTGGCGTCGCATATTACCAGCAATTTATTCCAACTTATCGACTTTATTTATGAAATAAATATTCAGATGAAATAAGTCCCTGGCGACTTACCGGGAAAGTCTTGCGGTGACACAACCGTTTTTTTTTGTTATGTATGTCGGTGTAATAAGAATCAGGGCGAAATAATTGAAGATCGCCCCTCCAGATAAACTCGACCCCAGTTTTAAAAGGGCTGACCGTCGCCTTGTCGGATGGGCGACCCTTCAGACAGGTTAATCGTCCGCTCGCAATTACGCCCGTCGTCCCGCGGCATAAGGGTTATATTCGCGCGGCGGCGCGGATCATTTCCACCTCGTGTGCGCAAATATTTGCCGGCGAACGCTCCGTCCCGGGGCATGAATAATGCATGCGCTTATGATGCGGAGCGGGTAGTCCGAATGATTGTTTGTTGCGATAAAAGCCGCGCATGCGGCAAGACGCCGCGTATCGCGCTTTGATTGAAGCGCAGATGTCGTCCGAGCATTACGACCTTATTATGCCGCAGCGACGGCACCGCGACGAGCTCCCGGGAATATGGAGTGCCGTCTTCCATGAATTATTGATAGCTGCACACATCTATTTTTATATGAGAGATCTTCGTCGGACCTACCTTCGAAACGTTAGAAACAGATATTTTTTTAAATTGGATATTTAGTAAATATGTATAACAGACTGACTTTGTGCTTAAATTACTCGTACAATACCATACGATTTTGATTATTTTAACTGTTTTAACACGCTTTTATTAGGTCGACCTGTATGTAACTATGTAATGGAATTTAAGGTAACTAATTTAACCATCTTCCAAGGATCGTAGCGTCATGAAAATTGGCAGCTGTATGTAGTTCTGATGACAGTACAATAATATGGTACTGTCAAACTGATCTGATGATGGATTCGGAAGATATGAACTGGAAGTTCATGATAGAACATCGTATCATAGCTGTGTTTGGACTTGTTAGAAAAGTCTTGGAATGAACTTTGACCACGATTAGGTTTCAAGGTCTGATGATGAAGCCGGAAGATAGGCACTGGCATTCCATGATGGAATATCGTATCATAGCCGTGTTTGGACTTTTTCGAAAGGTCTTGTAATGAACTTTGACCAAGATTAAGTTTCAAGGTCTGATGATGAAGCCGGAAGACAGTAACTGGCATTCCATGATGGAATATCGTATCATAGTCGTGTTTGCACTTCTAAGAAAGGTCACGTAATGGACTTTGAACACGATCAGGTTTCAAGGTTATAACAAACCTTTTTTGGTTTTTAGGTGCATAATAAAGGCGTGTTTTTAGTGTTTTTTTTAAACTATTAATTTATTTACATATCAATTGTTTAAAATATGTTATTTACCATTTTGAATTATTTCTATAACTAATTATTTGATTATGATTATGAGTCTCTGATGACTATGATGATTATTGTTTTTTGTTGTGATTCTTTTTCAAGTATTTTTTAAATCATGTGCATATTAGGTTAAAAGTGGGATAGTTGCCCCAGGAGAATAGACGCTCCATACTTCAAAATTAAGACTCGCAAGCATGATACGGTCGCAGCTAATACTTATAAGCTAAGTACAACCCCCTGCCCCTCTAGTGTTTGAGCAGCAATCGCGAAGATTGCACGTGTCGTGTATAAATTAATAGTTTAAAAAAAATTACTAAAAACACGCTTTTGGGCTATGATTCGATATTCACATACACACGGCTATGATACGATATTCCACGTATTCCTTACGTATTCCTTATGTTTTTGTAATTTAACTTATTTACTTGTGGTTTTTATTTTTATAACCCTTCGAGTAGCGGCATAATTTCATGGCAGACCACGGCAATTTATTGGAATTTCTTGCAATATCGCCGTGCTCGATTCCATAGTTATAGTACAAAAAGTACTATAACTATGGAACTACTATAGCAATCATAAAAAGAATAACTTTACAATGATCGCGTTGCAATTTCGTATATAGAATATTGAAATACCATTTTGTAAAATAATTAGATAATTATGAATAAATATGAGAAAATCGAAAAAGTGAAAAAAACTAGGCATTTCTAACTTGTACCTACTTGTCTTACGGAAAAATATGAAACCCTATTTAGAAATTGTAAATATTATCGTGATCTAAATCAAAGGTTATATTTCTTTTTGATTATTTACATACAAAAATATTATATATTAGCTCATAAAAACCAATAAAAAATTTGATTTCTCGAAAAAAAAAATTATGATGATTGACAATGGATTTCACCAGAAATATCCGCGAAATGACGCGTGAAAATATTCTAGCGGGTGTCTATATATCTATGGTAATAATGAAACATTTGGAATGGATTTTGGGATGCGTTCGAATTAGAAAATAATATTACCATGCGCTTCGGGAGCAAGCCGCCAATATTGGTCGTTACTTTGTCAAAACGATGTTCTGATGTGCAACCAAATTTGGTAGTTACGTAGCCGAAAGGTTATAATTGATGTTAATTAATTTAGACTATGTATATAGAATGACCGCCTAAGTACGAGCCTCGCTTAGTTGGGCGACATCGGACAATAAACTTCATCTTATAAGAGTTTAAATTATTGATCTGTTTGAAGTAATTTAGTTTAACATTTTAATTGCTTTAAATAAATAAAATATATACATCCAACCTTTGTGGAAGTGAAAGAATTTAGGTGCCGGTAGAGTAATGTAAACACGATCTCCTGATAAAACCATATGACATAGAGCGGCGCTAGCGATTGAATCATGGAGGTTGAAGTTATATAGGCCGCTACTGGAAACGCGGTACAGGTTATATTAAAAATTAATGTATAGCGATTGTTCAAACATACCGTGAGATAAAATATACCCCATGCTAGTATACGTCATTAAGGGTTAAGTAGTGTTTCGGTGCCAAGAGTTGGAGCAGTCTACTTGAGAATTACTTCGAAATATCAGAAGCCATTTTCGCTCGTCGTGATTTGCTGTATTTTTGGTTTCTTCATAATTCCGATAATTCTCTTTTTTGAATTTCTTGAATTGTTTATAGATTACAATTTTTACTTTATCTTCTTTTTAGGATGCCTATTCAACTAGAAAAGATCGGAAGTCAACTCGGCATACTTACTTCTTTTTGTCCTTCGCCCGGCATCTTGACTATATACATTTCTGTAATAGGTTTTTAATCGACTAAATCGTTTTTAATCGTTTTTAATCGATTTTCAATTTGACTAAAATGTATTGACTGTTTCTATTATTAGGTAGGCACTTATTAATTATATCTTGACTATTTTTATTTGCAATATAACTACTAAGACATTTTTTTTAACTTTCTGATAATCGTCACATTTTTTTTGTTCTTTTTGACATTACATTTGTCGCGGAGCAACAAACACACACAAAACACACCTACTCAAAGTACTATAAAAGGAAAGTACCAAAGAAGACTCCACCCGAAAGCGGCAGGAAATGGTATCGCCGAGGTGCAATGGCAACACCGGAAATAAGGATATGGCGATGTGCAATGCTATCACTAGGAATACCTACCCCGAACGCCCAATAATCAAACGCATCTTAAGTGCCTCCAACGAGGCGTTTATTTTATCATCACAAACAAGCCGTCAACGAGAAGTTAAAGCAAACATCGAAATCAGTGGAAGAAAGCAGTACAAACTGTCGCGAATCTATCCGCCGTGTTTCGCACGCAAAGATCACGTCGGGGTCACCAGTGTCGCGAGGGTTTCCGTCGTTATGAGTGAAACTCGCGATCGATATTCAATTTGTACTCCGCATTTTAGAACGAAATAAACGACTATTGCAATTCAAACATCGATCGCGAGTTTCACTCATAAGGACGGAAACCCTCGCGACACATTTATTAATTTTGTACAAAATAAAAATCATCTTTATCGGTATTTTAAAGAATTAATTATGTTCATTATAATCTTCTATTTTATTCCTCATTATATTATTCATAATATTCAATGTAACAGAATCACTACTTATTGAGTTAATTTCCACATATCTTCTCTACATCTTACACCTCTATATCTTACTTTCTACATATCTTACTCTGTGTTTTTTTATCTGGTTAACTAAATGGTGACTCGATTTAATTCTACAATAATACCTTCTTTATTCTTAGGAGTAACCTTTTATGTTTTGATTATTAATAAAAGAATTTGATTATTAATGAAGAATTCAATTATATCACGGCCAAATGAAAATGTAATACAACTGTGTATACAACTATGTATTAGTTTTTAGGACAATAAATTATTTGATTTGGTTTGAGGCAAAACAATTCGGCGGCACTCGTAATCCCGGTCCATTCTCGTGTTGTTTCGCAACCGAGATTTCAGTCTGTCACCTAGTGCTAAAGCAAAGTAACCCGAGTTCAGAGGCGCCTTGATAGACCGAAATCGCATTGTATACTTTCGGTGATGAACGGTTTCGTGCAGCTTGAGCAACAAGATCCATTTTGTTTTCGGATCGGCTCAACTCACGATTCAGCTCCTGTTCAGAAGCCTATTCGAGTGAAAGGCTACCCCTGGTAAGACTCCTGTATCTCAGGCCTCAGAGCTGGTGGACCGGTTTTTACTGGCGGGATTGCATCCCGGCGCCACTGGGCGGTTTGCTCACCGGTCGGCGAAGCCAATCGGTTGTGCATTCTGACCAATTGCTGAAGTGGTCTGGAGACTATGGAAATACACCGTTTCCTAAGCAGCGGGGGTGGATGTTTCACCTGATGTCATGCCACTCTTGGAATGATCTTGGGCCACTCGATCCCGTGTGGCACTACGGGCAAAGAACGCCCAGGTTCGCGATAAATTCAAACTAAATTACCGCTGTAATACAACAGCGGTAGAGGTAGAGGTTGCGTAAGCGACTTCGGACCCCTAACCAGTCGGAAGGACGGAGGTTATCCTGAAGGTTAATTCCAGACGGAGATATCCTGCCAAAACTGGTAGTTAGGGGGTGAGGCTGCCCGCTATTTACCTTTCCCGGTGCCTCGCCGTAAGGCGATGGTCTCTAACGGGTTGCTGGTGAACTAGACAGAAGATTGTCTTGTCTCCAAGTCTTCTACGCTCATCCCACAGCTGAAAGAATGATCTATATCGTTATACCAGCCTGGGGTGACGGGTTCGCCCGTTGTAGTCGACACCACCATCCTGTACAATTTTGGTTAGTATATATCATATTCAAGCGACACTAACTTTACATACATTTTAAACATTACCGCCATCTGTTGGCGTTTGGCCCAAACCCGCACTTAGCCGAGAAACAAATCAAGACACCCGAGGCAGTTGCGCACGAATTCAACGGGTTTCGTCCTCCGGCCGAGAGAGGGCGCTCATCGATTTCATTTATGTAATTATTATTTAGATGAAATCAGCCATTTTCTACTTGTTGAGAAAGTCATGAGGTTACACAACCTGGAGCTAAGGGGCCCATGCTGAGTTGGCCACGAAGACCCATTCTGTTCAGGGTTGGTCACACATACGGGTCAACACCCATCCGACGGACTCCGAGCATGAAGTGCGAGTGTGGGTAGGACTCTAGCCTTAGGGTTAGTTTCCCCTCGGAATTAACCTTCTGGCGCTCCTGGACGGTCTGCGCACCGTGCGGCATAAGCCAATCGATTGCGCACTCTGACTAACATTCGGGGGAGTCTGAAAGCAGTACTGTTTCCTATAGAGCGGGGGTGGTCGCGGACATTTCGACGACTGCTCTTGAAACGACCATCGACTACCCGATCGTGGGTGAACAGTCGGGCAAAGGATGCCGTGCTCCGCGATAGATTCGGTACACACCGTTTCACCGCTTCGTAAGGGAGAGGACCGCGCAAGCGACCTCGAACTCGGAACCAATCGAGAGACTGGAGTAATCTGGTCGCAATTGGAAGTAAGGGCGTGAGTGTAAGCCCGCTGGGTAACACTCCTGGCTATCTCGCAATTAAGGCGTTGGCCTCTTACGGGCGTGTGGCGGAGCTTGATGGTGGACTGTTTTTGTCCAAGTCTTCTGCGCTCACTTCAAGGAGACAGAACGACTAATCGTTAAAACTTCCGGAGGTGACGGGCTCGCCCGCTGTAGTTGACAACTCTATTTGTATAATTTCGGTGATGAACGGTTTCTTGCAGCTTGAGCCACAAGATCCATTTTGTTCTCGGATCGGCTCAACTCACGATTCAGCTCCTATTCAGATGCCTCCGCGAGTGGAAGGCTATGAAATTATTATTCAGACGAAATCAGTCTTTGGCTACTTGTCGGGAAAGAATTTTGCCGATTTGTTTTCCTTCAACACTATTCAGCATATTTTATTTAGACAAACCATGAATAATCCTTGCGATCTACATAGTTTAAATTCTGTCCTTGTAGCAATCCTCTAGCGATACATTTTAATGCGATTTGCCTGTGGATGTGAGAGTGCAGTACTCTAGTGTTAGTGCTAAAGCAAAGTAACCCGAGTGCCGTCGGTTGGTTGGAAAGTGGAAATGTATGCATGAAACATTAATTCGGTCTCTAAGTTATCTGGGCCGCACATCGGCTTTCATTAAAATACCCCGTATTTAGGGTGACGAGGGTACCGGGTGGCCGCGGAGAGAGCGCCTCCGCCGCTCGACGTACGACGCTGCAGACTCGTAATTATAATTTTATAGGCCACCCATTACGATCTCAGATAGGGACTAATAACACGCTAATCCTCTCGGTATTAACGCCACTTTATGATGTTGCAAGTGAGCGTGAGTACTAACCGGCCGGCGGAGTGAATCTAGCTTCGCCATTCAAACTAGTCAAATCTAGCTTCGCCAGTTTCAGTATAAAATATATTTTTTTCTTGCCCTTGGCAAGCTTTCTTTTTTAACACGCTTTTATTAGGTCGACCTGTATGTAACTATGTAATGGAATCTAAGGTAAATAATTTAACCATCTTCCAAGGATCGTAGCGTTATGAAAATTGGCAGCTGTATGTAGTTCTGATGATGGAGTCGGAAGATATGAACTGGAACTTCATGATGGAACATCGTATCATAGCTGTGTTTGGACTTGTTAGAAAAGTCTTGGAATGAACTTTGACCACGATTAGGTTTCAAGGTCTGATGATGAAGCCGGAAGATAGGCACTGGCATTCCATGATGGAATATCTTATCATAGCCGTGTTTGGACTTGTTAGAAAGGTCTTGTTATGAACTTTGACCACCATTAAGTTTTAAGGTCTGATGATGAAGCCGGAAGACAGGAACTGGCATTCCATGACGGAATTTCGTATCATAGTCGTGTTTGCAATTGTGAGAAAGGTCACGTAATGGACTTTGAACACGATCAGGTTTCATAGTTATAACAAACCTTTTTAGGTTTTTACGTGCATTTATAAAAGCGTGTTTTTAGTGTTTTTTTAAAACATAATTTATTATTCTCCTTGTCTTTTATTTAATTTAGTTTAGCTGACCCGTGCCCACTTCGTTGGGCGGTAAAACTTTTTACTTGTGATGAAGTTGTGAGTGTGGTTCGGTTAGTACTGTGCTATGATTTATTTCCTGACTGCCAAAAGAAGGGTTATATTTTTACTGTATATGTATGTATGTATTTGCATGCTAATTTGACTATATTACCGTTATTTGTGAGTCTTCTTGTGAGTGTTTTATTTGTGAGTGTCTTATCTCTTTACCCATTTATGCAGTAAAAGGGAAATTATATGCAGTAAAAGGGAAAAGTCTTTTGTTTAAAACACATAAGACAATAAATTTATTTATTTGAATTCATAATTGTTGATAATATGACCAATAAACATGACCTAACGATTTATATAATTTTTTTTAAAATATAAAATACTACTTTTTGTTACTTAAATATAAAAGTTAGACATATGCTGTCGCCGACTTTTTTGTAGGCATTATCAAGCTCTACAACTTTTTTCTAGAACTTAATCATATATCTCTCATCGTTAAGGCAGCGTTAGTTAGAAACGTTTTCGTTCGACCGCTTTTTCTTCGACTTACTTTGCAAATCCGACTACCACGAAAAAGTCTTTTCATTTTTCGGATTAATATATAGCCTATGACACTTACAAATAATGTGGCTTTCTATTGGTAAAAGAATTTTCAAAATTGGTTCCGTAGATCCAGAAATTACTTCCTACAACCTCACAAACTTTACCTGTTTATAATACTAGTATAGATAAATGTCTTTTTCTCTTTCTTACTGATATATGATGATTTTTCAATCTGATATATTTGTCTCAGTCTATTGACTATTGTCTCAAAGCTAATAGTTCCAGTGCAGCTAGGCCCCTATCACCCATCCGGTAGGCTCCACGCAGAACTGCGGGCCCAGGTTGTTTCTCTGGGTATCGTCATTCGGGTGCTCCTCGACGATTTGCGCACTGTGCGGCGTCAGCCAATCGATTGTACATTACGACTGATTTGTTTCCTATAAAGCGGGGGTGGTTGTAAACCTTACGGCAACCGCTCTTGAAACGACCAATCGGCTACGCGATACTGGGTGAAGAGCCGGGCAAAGAGAGCAGTGGTCCGTGATAGATTCGGTAAACACAGAATCACCGCTACGTAAAGGAGAGGACCGCGTAAGCGACCTCGAACCTGTCGGGAGACCGGAGAAATCTGGCCGAAACTGGAAGTAAGGGTGCGAGATCGGCTCGCTGGTTTGTATACCCGGTGTCACGCCGTAATGCGTTGGTCTCAATCGAGCGAGTGACTTAACTAGACAGTGGACTGTTTCGTCCCTAAGGCTTCTACACCTACCTCGCGGGAGACAGAACGATGAAATATCGTAAAAACTTCCTAAGGGGACAGGTTCGCCCAATTAATAGTATCACCGTTACCTAAGGGAGAGGACCGCGCAAGCGACCTCGAACCTGTCATCAGTCAGGATACATTGTCGTTTTTATTACAACATTTCCTAGTATGACCATTGTGTATATTTGCTTGAAAAAAAAAACGATTTTGAGAATCTTTATTTTTTTCAAACGCTTCAATGCATCTTCATTCCTAATTCTGTTAACCTAGCTTTCACGTCATGTCCTCTTTCTGTCCTCGTCTGTTCAGAAAGCTTCAAGCTTTCTGAACAGCGTATCTGTAAGAGTATTAGATAAGGCGATTAAGGTCTTTTCTAGATTGATGTCTGCTGTGTTTCTGTTTGTATTTCTCGACGATAGTGCCCAAATGCTTAATCCAATTCAGCTAAAATTTAACATGTATGCATCATTTGGTCATGGCAAAGTTGAAAACATTTTGGTTGACATCGCCAGAGAAACGAACGTAACCCAATCGGGATCGTCCACCGACAGAGAAAGAGTGCTCATTGATTTTATTTATGAAATTATTATTCAATTAAAATTAGTACTTGGCAACTTGCTGAAAAATTCTTAGGGTGACACAACTGTTTTTCTTTTTGTTTGTATGATTTTTAAGGCAGTTGAGGGAGGGATTTGTTATAAAACATATTTTTGAAAGTTTTTCGACTGCTTTTAGTTATTTTTATGAGTTCACTTCTTATAACGGCAGTCGTGTTTTTTTATATTTTTTTAATAATTTTTTTTATTCTTATCCTTATTATTAATAACGTACTATATTTCTAGGCAACTTGCTCCCGGAACGCAAAGTAATATTATTTTCTAATTCGAATGCACCCTAAAATCCATACCAAATATCTCATTATTACCATAGATACATAAACGGCCGCTAGAATAATTTCGCAATTCATTTCGAGGATATTTCTGATAAAATTCCGTTGTCAAATATATTTTTTTTTTTCGAGAAATCATCAAATTTTTTATTGGTTTTATGAGCTAATATCTAAATATTTTTGTATGTAAATAATCAAAACGACATATTACCATTGATAGAGAATCTAATAAAGATCACGATAGTCTTTACAATTTCTATTTTATTTTCACTTTTTCGACTTTCTCATATTTTTTAATAATTATCTAATTATTTTACAAAATGAAATTTCAATATTCTATATACCAAATTTCAATGTGATCATTGCACAGTTATTCTTTTTATGATTGCTATAGTAATTCCATAGTTATAGTACTTTTTGTTGAGCGCGGCAATATTACAAGAAATTCCAATAAATTTCCGCGGTCTGCTATGAAATTATGCCGCTTCTCGAAGGGTTAAGTACGAACAAAGTACTGTAAGAACGAATCTGGAAATAGTTTAACTTCGCATGTTGAGGAAAGGAATTTAAAGTTACGAAATAAGATAGGTAGATAGCTTGAAGGTCCAGAAGATATTGTAAGTAACAGTAACTTAAATTGAGGTATAATAATGGTTATCCAGCTTAACCTTGACCTCGTAATCCTGCCGTCACTTTATGAAAGGAAAGCTAACACCGAATTCAGTACCCGCTGGGGATTTCAACTTGACGGGCCGCACGCTAAATGTTAAAGGAAAACGGAATAATCTGGGGTTTGGGCTTAAAAGTTTTACAGACCGACGCTCGCACTTCTTCCATTTATGGCGAAAATAATCTTTCCTGAGAAATGTCGCGAAAAGCTGCGAATATAAGACGTGGGTTAACATAGTAGTGAAAATGTGCGGATCCTGTCATAGGAAGCTATTGTCTCAAAATCACATCGCGTACCTGCACTGGATGACGTCAGCCGGGCCGTAAGAATGAAAGTGGGAAGAAAGGGGAGGACGGGCACGGAAGGGTAACAAAGTGAAAATCGAAACAGAAATACTTTGAGAAAATTTAATTTTTTTGACTAGATATGCTTATTAACCCTATTTCGAGTAGCGGCATAATATCATGGCAGAACGCGGCAATTTATTGGAATTTCTTGCAATTTCGCCGCGCTCGACAAAAAGTACTATAACTATGGCACTACTATAGAAATCATAAAACGAATAACTATGCAATGATCGCATGGAAATTTCGTATATAGAATATTGAAATTTCATTTTATAAAACAATTGGATAATTATGAATAAATATGAGAAAGCCGAAAAAGTGAAAAAAAACTCAACATTTCTAACTTGTACTTGTATAAATGTTTATTCCTGAAAGTTGCCATATGGCTTTATTACTGTGGTGATTAGAAAATATATATATCGGTATATTAAAAAATGGGAAAAAAGTACATTGAATATGTTTAAGAAGAGTAAAAAGGGTCGTTTTGGTATAAAATTCCGCTTTGGTCGAAACAAAAGGATCATTACTCATGACTTAATATATTTAAACTTACATACATACCATTTATCTTGTAGTATTTTTTATTCACAAACAAGATTACATATCACAGTTCCCCAATAGTGCCTTTTCAGTGGGTAACTAACAATAATGTTTTATATTTGAGTTATATTATCTAAAACGTATTAGACCTATATTAACTATTATAACTTGATTTACACTAAGTAGATTTGCTGACATCCTAACCTAACCTAAATTATCCTATATTTCCTATAATACCTAGCTTGATTTTCACTAATTAATAATTACACTAAATAAATCATTTACAATAGATTAATATACTTACTTCCTAACCTAAGCCAATATTAACCAAACCTATAATAATTATCTTCGTTTACACTAAATATGTGTACTTACTTCATTTAATTTAACGATCACAATAATACATAAATGATTACACTAAATAAATGATTACCACTAGATAGATGTACTTACGCCCCAACATAACCTAATTTAATTAGCTTGATTAACTCTAATTATACAAGCTTATTTCTATGTGACCCTTCGGCTACGTATCGACCAAATTTGGTTCCACATCAGAACACCGTTGACTACGTAACGACCAATATTGGCGGCTTGTTCCCGGAGCGCACAGTAATATTATTTTCTAATTCGAATGCATTCTAAAATCCATACCAAAATACCTCATTACTATAGATACAAAAAAGCCGCTAGAATAATTTCGCGCGTCATTTCGCGGATATTTCTGGTAAAGTTCCATTGTCAAACATCATCATTTTTTTTACGAGAAATCATCAAAAAAAATATTGGTTTTATGAGCTAATATCTATATATTTTTGTATATCAATATACAAAACAAAATATTACCGTTGATAGATAATCTAATAAAGATCACGATAGTATTTACAATTTCTAAATGGGGTTCCTTATTTTTCCGTAAGACAAGTACATGTTAGAAATGCCAAGTTTTTTTTCACCTTTTCGACTTTCTCATATTTATTCATAATTATTTATTTGTTTTACAAAATGAGATTTTAATATTCTATATACGAAATTTCAATGTCATTATTGCACAGTTATTTTTTTTATGATTGCTATAGTAGATCCATAGTTATAGTACTTTTTGTCGAGCGCAGCGACATTGCAAGAAATTCCAGTAAATTGCCGCAGTCTGCCATAAAATATGCCGCTACTCGAAGGGGTAGTTATGCTGTTGCTAATTTAGTCTAATATAATTTTACTGCCCATAGTTATTCTAATCATATTACACATTTATGCTAATTTAACCTAAAAGAGTTTTTGCTTTTCGCCGTTATCGCATTTCTATTATATATTGTTTTATTTAGCTCGCTTGGGTAAGTCATTATTTAGGTTGCTTAGTAGGTACTTTAAGTTTCAGTGTTTTTATTAAAGTAAATATTTGCTGATTGAGTTTTCCAACTTTATTTAAAGCTTAATAATCAATACATCTGTTTTAAAACCAATATTATGGCTGGCTAAATATAAATCCATGAAAGATTGCTAAATTCGCTAAATCCATGATTGCCAAAACGTACAATTAGATAGAGCTGAGTTCAGGTGTGCAGGCATTATTTGACCATGGCAAAATTCATGATGACCAAAATGTTTAATCCAATTGAGCTGTGTACGCTCAGGTACGCAGGCATTATTTGGTCATGGCGAAATTCATGATTTGGTGATTCAGAATTAAATGATTTTTAAGACTTGACATAAAATCGGACATTTGGTATGAAACATTTAGGAAGGAGGAGGGGGGGAGTGTCAGTTACAACAGACAAAATCGTCACCTAAGGGACTTACAACGACATCGAGCCATCATGCCAACCATGGAATGAATAAAAAAGACTTTGCGCACAAAAAAAATCCACAGACAACAGATCGTAAGACACTGGGAAGCGCACACAGCGGCCTAATCTCGCCCCCTTACTAAAAGATTTAATCGGATTTCTCCATCCTCCAGCCCTGCCACTGATTGGAGATCGTTTGCGCAGCCTCTACCTGATGTTAACGGTAATTCATTTTGATTTTAACGCAGACCGAGGCGCCCTTTACGCGATAATATCACATAGGATGGGGTTGTCAACGGATCGTTTCAAAGGTGACTGACATCAGGTCAACAACTATCGTCGCTGCTAGGAAACGTTTCCAGACACCGGTTTGTACAACCGATTGGCTGACTCAGCTCTGTATGTAAACTGCCTAGTTTGGCCCAAGGTATTCCCCCAGATCGAAGCTAAATTTTCAACCGTCTACGACTGGACTTACAGCCACAGGCAGAGTTCGCCGAGGCATTTACAAGTTAATCCATCTTCGAGGAGGCTACCGGGTGGAAACTGAACAGTGATTTGATCATTAAATACTCCAATTAATCGTGATCGCAATGCCATTCCCAACCGATTCCATAAAAGCGCAAAAAAAATATATTTATAACAATGTTGCTTATGATATCGTACTCAATCGATATAAATTCGCCCGTTCGATCAAACATTCCGGTCATAACGATATGTTATTAGGTTATTAACTGTGATCCAGGGCCGCACTGGCTGGTGATGGCCGGCACTGCCGGTTGCCGGTTTACGTGTAGCATTTTAACGGTCGATCGTAAATAAGTGGAACGTTAAAATCTCAGTTTACGAGCGTGTGAGATGGAATTATGAACCGCCCTGGCGCCGGACCTGCTCTGCTCCACCAGTAACTTTTAACAGCTACCACCCCGGCAAAAATTGAACGTCTCCGATTCTCTCTTGGTTATTGCTATTGCACTTTGGTGACATCCTACAGAACGTACTGCAGGAATTATTGTGAGCCACAATACTAAAAGCATGAGAAACCGTAAATTTTATTGGGCATAAATCGTCAGAGTGCGATTTTCTGAATAACTGTTTGTCAACCACCATCTCAAATCTTGCGTCGTACCATCTAAACCACCACCATCTCAAATCGACGCTTTTTAAAGCTATATATATATATATATATATATATATATATATATATATATATATATATATATATATATATATATATATATATATATATATATATATATATATATATATATATATATATATATATATATATATATATATATATATATATATATATATATATATATATATATATACATACATACATACATACATACATACATACATACATACATACATACATACATACATACATACATACATACATACATACATACATACATACATACATACATACATACATACATACATACATACATACATACATACATACATACATACAACGCTGGATATAAAGAATGCGTTTAACTCCGCCAACTGGGACTGCATTATGAGTTCTCTCACCGCAATGAATGTACCAGGATATCTACGAAGGATGGTAGCAAGCTACTTCACTGATAGGGTCCTGAAATACGACACTGAGACGGGCCCGAAAGAATACAGGGTCACAGGGGGGGTGCCTCAGGGCTCGGTTCTGGGCCCACTTCTATGGAATGTCATGTACGACGGGCTACTGAGACTAGTACTACCAAGGGAAGTCAAACTCACGGCATATGCAGATGACGTGGCTCTGGTGATCGTCGCAAAACATCTCGAAGAGATAAATCTGGCTTTTGATACCACCTTTGAGATAATCAGTCAGTGGATGGACACAGTTGGCCTGAAGCTGGCAGAACACAAGACTGAGGCAGTTCTCATTACCAGTAGGAAACAGCTAGAAACCATCACACTACGAGTTGGAGCCCATGAAATCACATCTCAGCCGTTTATTCGCTACTTAGGAGTGATGATCGATGCCCGACTCAATTTCAAGCAGCAGGCAGAGCATGTGGGTGCGAAAGCATCGGTGGTCAGAGCGGCCTTATCGCGATTGATGCCCAACATAGGCGGCCCAAAGCAGACTAGAAGGACACTCCTATCGTCAGTGGTCACGTCAGTGCTCACATATGGCATCTCCATATGGGGTGATACCCTTAGAATACAGGAGTCACGGAGAAAAGTCGCGCCAGTATATCGATTGAGTGCTCTGAGAGTAGCCAGCGCCTTCCGCACAGTATCTGAGGACGCAGTGTGCGTTATCTCTGGGATGCTGCCTATTGAAATACTCGCTGAAGAGCGAAAAGCCCTCTACCGGCGAAAAGGATCAAACACTAGGAGCCCCGAAGAACTGAAAACTGAAGAACGGCGGAAAAGCATACGCCGATGGCAAACTATGTGGGACACCTCAGCAAATGGTAGGTGGACGCACCGTCTTATTCCGGAAGTAGATGTCTGGCTGAGCCGAGAGTATGGAGAGGTGAATTACTACCTGACCCAGATGATATCGGGGCACGGGTGCTTCCGAGAATACCTCTTCAAATTCAAACACGATACTTCTCCAGAGTGCCCGTCTTGTCCTGGAGCCAATGAAGATGCTAAGCACGTGTTCTTCATGTGCCCCCGTTTCGAATCATCACGCAGTACTTGGGAAACTGCTCTTACACAGAAAATCCGGCCGGAATCCTTAATGAGAGCAATGCTTTCGTCAAAGGATGCCTGGGAGACGACAAACTCATTCGTGACGGAAGTACTGCAAGAACTTCGTCGCCTAGAAAGAGACCGAGCTCAGAACCAGGAGCACTAAATAAAAGAAAGAGTGGCTTGAACCGCCAGAAGAAGCAATAGCAAGACCCTCCCTCCGCGAAGTAATGCCTAACGGCGGGGCCGCGGAGGAAACAGAGGCAGAGACCAGAGGATGAGGTTTTTAGTCGGTAGGGGAAATTAATCCGAGTCCGACATACCCAGGCAGAATACTGTCCTGATGATACGTAAAAGTATTCTTCTCCAAACCTCAAAAAAAAAAAAAAAAAAAAAAAAAAAAAAAAAAAAAACATACATACATACATACATACATACATACATACATACATACATACATACATACATACATACATACATACATACATACATACATACATACATACATACATACATACATACATACATACATACATACATACATACATACATACATACATACATACATACATACATACATACATACATACATACATACATACATACATACATACATACATACATACATACATACATACATACATACATACATACATACATACATACATACATACATACATACATACATACATACATACATACATACATACATACATACATACATACATACATACATACATACATACATACATACATACATACATACATACATACATACATACATACATACATACATACATACATACATACATACATACATACATACATACATACATACATACATACATACATATATATATATATATATATATATATATATATATATATATATATATATATATATATATATATATATATATATATATATATATATATATATTATACAATCTTTATTATAAACTCCTCTGCCAGAAATTAAGATTGAAGTTTCTTCTTTCATTTCATTGAGCATATGGAGGTTTTTTTATTTTTATTTCGATTTAATGGCTCGTTGATAACAAACTCAGCCAATTGTGTCATATTTTAAATGTTGGTAGCATTCGAAATTTGAATTATTTCGTAATGTCACTTTCATTTAGAAAACGGCTTTGCCGAAGTGATCAATAGTTTAATTTTTTATTTTTTAGCTTAATTCGTCTCAATTGAATGCATTTTGTGTTGCATAAGGATAAGCCCTATTTATGAGATATATGGATGAATAGTGATCGTTAGTCGACTGCAAAAGGACCTTTAAACTTACATTGCACCGTCGAAAGTCGTGCACATCCGTAAGTATATCTCATTCAAACATAAGCATTTCCCAATACAAGCTGGGATCTCCTTCGCTACTTTTCAAGTAGCTTTTCCTAATTTTATTTTAAATAAAAACATCATCCTATAAACGGATTTCTTTACAAACCTTATCAAATATAACTATATATATATATATATATATAGTTATATTTGATAGGGTTTGTAAAGAAATCCGTTTATAGGATCATGTTTTTATTTAAAATAAAATTAGTAAAAGCTACTTAAAAAGTAGCGAAGGAAATCCCAGGTTGTATTGGGAAATGCTTATGTTTGAATGAGATATACTTACGGATGTGCACGACTTTCGACGGTGCAATGTAAGTTTAAAGGTCCTTTTGCAGTCGACTAACGATCACTATTCATCCATATATCTCATAAATAGGGCTAATCCTTATGCAACACAAAATGCCTTCAAATGAGACGAATTAAGCGAAAAAATTAAAAATTAAACTATTGATCATTTCGGCAAGGCCGTTTTATAAATGAAAGTGACATTACGAAATTATTCAAATTTCGAATGCTACTAACATTTAAAATATGATACAATTGGCTGAGTTTGTTATCAACGAGCCATTAAATCGAATTAAAAATAAATAAAAAAACTCCATATGCTCAATGAAATGAAAGAAGAAACTTAAATCTTTATTTCTGGCAGAGAAGTTTATAAAAAAGATTGTATAATGTTATCAAAATAGGGTAAACCTATATAAAATTGTATAATATTAAAAAATTGTAAAGAAACATTGTAGAAAACAGTATAATATTGTTATATTTGATAGGGTTTGTAAAGAAATCCGTTTATAGGATCATGTTTTTATTTAAAATAAAATTAGTAAAAGCTACTTAAAAAGTAGCGAAGGAAATCCCAGGTTGTATTGGGAAATGCTTATGTTTGAATGAGATATACTTACGGATGTGCACGACTTTCGACGGTGCAATGTAAGTTTAAAGGTCCTTATATATATATATATATATATATATATATATATATATATATATATATATATATATATATATATATATATATATATATATATATATATATATATATATATATATATATATATATATATATATATATATATATATATATATATATATATATATATATATATATATATATATATATATATATATATATATATATATATATATATATATATATATATATATATATATATATATATATATATATATATATATATATATATATATATATATATATATATATATATATATATATATATATATATATATATATATATATATATATATATATATATATATATATAAATATATATATATATATATATATATATATATATATATATATATATATATATATATATATATATACAGTGTTGCCAATAGTATGGTAATAGTTTTCTTGATCCTACGCACTCTAACCGCCCCCCCCCCCCATTCCATCATACTATCTCCCCCAACTACATTAAAATATATGTATGTAAAAGTAAAAAAAAGATTAATTACGAATGAAGGGGGGTGGGCTGGAGAAATAAATGACAAATGAGACCGTTTTTTAAAATATCTCCAATCTTTGTAGGTGCCGGCAAATTCTCCCATTGTTTGGACATATTCCGTCTTTACAATAACTTTCAATTTATCATAGTGTTATCAAGTCTTATTTTTTAAGGCGATTATACATAATATGCATTATTTAAGCTTACCTCATTTTCTCTATCAAATAGCTACGTTATTATAGGGAACCTATCTGTCTTTCGTCGTCACGCTATCAACAAACATCAAAGTTACAAAAAAATCTCATTAAAAAGTGTGATCATAAATAACACCGAGAGATTATGGCACGGTATTCTTCAGATATTTTAGTCGACAATAACGTCGTCCCTCCGGAAAGTCTCGCCGTCACCCCTCCCACGCCCCTGCCCCCTTTCCCCTTTCTCCCTCAGCATCTTGATATCGCTCTTTTTAATCTTACAAAACGCTAATAAAAGTGATTATCTACAGGGTGAATGGCGTGTAGGATAATTTAAAAGGAACCTATCTACATAAATTTCTTTCAGGGAAACCTTTCAGAGGTTTGCACAAGGTGTAATTTGTAACATTAGACGGATTTGGGGATGTAGCACTTCTTTGGTAGGTGAAGTCTACGGGCCTCCATAGACGGACAGCTTCAATCAATCGTGATCAGCTGCTCGAGAGCTATCGTGCAGTCTATTGCAGTTGGGTGTGACTGCAACACGACTGCTCCAAGCAGTCCAATAGCAGTTGGGTGTGACCGCAACACGACTGCTCCAAGCACCGTAGACACCGTATCACCACTATGTAAGGAAAACGACCGCGCAAGCGACCTCGAACCTGTAACCAGTCGGTAGACTGGAGTAATCTGGTTTCAACTAGAAGTAAGGGCGCGAGTATCGGCCTGCTAGTATAATGTCGTTAATACTTCCTGAAGTCGCCCGTTGTAGTTGACAGCTCCAGTTGCACGTCGACCGCATTTTTTGCCTGCGACCGCAATCTAACTATTCGAGCGGTCCGTGTATTGCAAAGGATAATTATGTGTTACTCGATATAACATACTCAATAACCCCATTTCACCTTCCTATCTCAAGAAGAAATTTCACCCTTTGGGAGGCCACGGTCTTCCACTTCGATCAAGCCGGGATAACACACTCGCCATTCCGATACAACATTCTTCTGTTTACACACACTCTTTTTTGGAATCCGCTCCCTCACTGTAACAGGCATGCACTATCGTTGCACACTTTAAAAAAGTTGTTGAAGAAACATTTATTTTTACAAAGCCACTGACCAAATACCTAACCTTGTCCTCTGCTTTATCATTCCCTAAGCAACCTTAACATACTTTATATTACACTGGTTTAAAAAAAAAAAGAAAATGTATGCACAAATGGCGGACTTATCGCTATAGCGACATCTTATAGGAAACCATTTGATAAACTAATTCCTAATTGTCACCTTACAATACACACCGAAGTAGTCAAGTTTAGGTTTAAAATAAAGTTATACAAATATATGTTAATAGCACAATAAAGTTATTTATTTAATCATTATTTATTTATGTATGTATTAAAACTGCAGATCGCCCAACAGCGACAGCTTGAAGCGGTCGGCCACGACTGCTTCAAACTTCCCGTCTATGGGCACTCTAACTCCTCCGAGTTTCTGTAGCGTAGCGTATTTCAAACGCCACTCGTTTTACCGCAAATAGGATAGTTTCGGTAAATTATTGGTGTCCAAATGTATAGAGATGTTATGGTTAGCTAGTTTGGAACAGGAGAAAGGTCTCTGTATTTCATATCCCCTGACTTTCCCTGACTCCATGTTTGGTGACTCTGTGTTTGGTGTGGTAGTGAAAGTCGCTAACGTAAAAGTCTTTGTTTGAGCGGATTGATATCTTATTCGCGTAATTGCTGTGTTTGGAACGCAATACAATTGCAACTCACTAAATGCGCTTGCTTTCTTGCCGACGCGGTTGGGACGCTACTGCTCCACTGATCTCCGCGCTCAGGCTTTTTTTTTTGAGAGAGCGGTAGTAGGGGCTTGCGGGAGTAATAACGTATGTGGCTTTGTTTATCAGCTGCATAAAATCATCTTATCATCGAATCATGCTGCCACAAATGTATCAAAGCTATTTATATATAAAGTACTAACTGATACCCGCAGCTTCGCTTCGCGTAATGTTCCGAATCGAGTTGGTAATTTAAGCAGGGTGGCGTTTATTCATCTTTTTATATATATGGTGCAAGACGTACCCGCTTAGATGCACGCTACTTATCTCGTAGACGTACACGTCTTGTTCCTCGCCCCCACCTTTCGCTGAATGCTGACTTTGCTGGGCCAGCCGCTGTCGCGCAGCCCTCTAGGAATTTCGAAGTGCTTGCATGTGTAACTAATTTCATGATATCTCTAAAATTATACCTCCTAGAAACTTACACTACACGGCTAATTTTAACATATATCAAACCGTTTCGTCAGCGCTCACCGGTAAAGGAACTCAAAAGCTCATTTTTCTCCGACTTGATTTATACACTTGCGAGCAACTAAATCGACTCACATCCTCAGTGCGGAAAAAATCTTATTTTTTTCAGAAATGGCTAAGTAGATCCATACAATTATATATTTTTAACCCTTTACCAGTAACATCGGTCTCACAGATTGCCATGGTTTCTTAGAAATACTTCCAGTCCGTCCCGCCACTCCTCAGCGACCCACTACCCTCAGTAGTCTTCTATCACTTATTAGTTCCCGCCGTGTCGGTGCACGCGGCGATCGTATCTGCAGGAGCGTCAGTTTCGTTGTTTTAGCGCCGTCTTAAAAAAACGTACCTAATAGTAGTACCGATATATTATGACACCTTCTTCGGAGGTACAGATTGCCATGACGGACAAACTTGAAAAAAGAAAGACTTGCAAACTCTGTCCATACACCAAGAAGCGCAAGTCAGGCTATAAATGCTTCAAATGCTCGGGTCCTATATGTTTAGAGTGTTTTATGATGGTCTTCAAAAACTGTGCCCCGAATATGACACTTATCTATAATTAGATAGACAATACATGTAACCGTTAAACCCAATTCATTATAGTTCATACGATATCAGTCTTTTGATATTGGCACTTAAATAAAATGTTGTGAGTTAGAAGTGTGTTTTACTATCAATAATTCAAAATAGCGGTCCCACAGACCGACGTTCCTTATTGCGTAGTTTAAAATCATGTTCCCAGTAAAGGGTTAAAAACACTTATTTGTTAGCTGTCCGTTAATATCATAATCATGGAAATCCGTTTAGTTTTTTTTTTAAATTAAAAAATATTTAAAAAGGGTAGTCAAATGGATGTATAGGAGTAGAAAACTGGAGATACTTAAAATTCAAACCTAAGAAGGAACGTTAAATAAATTAATATTTAGTGTTACCCTCCTTTGCCCATATGACAGCTCGCATGCGGTTCCTCAACGTCCTGATCAGATTTTTGGTCAAGTCTTGAGGAATACCATCCCATTCCTCTAACAACGCTGTCTTGAGCTCGTAGATATTAGAAGTTGCCGGATTCCTGGCTCGGACTCTTCGCTTCAGCTCGTTTCACAAATTCTCGATGGGATCCATGTCTAGACTGAGAGCTGGCCAGTCCATCGTCTCCCAACCAACTTTATCTAAGAATCGCCGAGTGATACACGCTGTGTGACACCGTGCATTTTCATGTATTAAACAGAGTTTTTTCCAACAAATCGTTCATACGGTATGACATGATCCAGGAGAATAACTTGATATAGCGTTTATCATTCAGGACTTCTCCCCGACCTCCCCCTGGCACGAAAACGAGGTTGGGCCTTTCTTTTTAAAAAAAATGCCAGCCCACACAATTCAGGAAACGCCGCCGTAGGAGACTGTTTCAGCGAAGCAGCAATGCGAGGCTTACTCTGTCAGGACCGCTGTAAGCTTCTGCCACGGCTGCAGTCGGAGGAGGTTGGGATCAGAAGATCGCGGATTTGGGGGAATTCTTTAGGCAGAACCGGACGGTTGAAGAATTATTTGCACTTGTAAAAAAAAAGAAGAAAGCCCCAGCCGGCGAATAACCAGTGGGCTATGGAGACTTATGTTTCCTATGACAGCGGAGGGTATTGTCGACCTGACGTCTTCAACCCTTGAATCGATCCGTCGGCCACCCGTTCCCGAGTGACCATGATGGACAAAGAGCGCAGCGATCCGCAAAATAAGAGGCCGCACAAGCGACCTCGAACCTGTTGCTAGACCGGAAGAAGCAGAAATCCGGTCAAATCTAGTAGTAAGGGCGGGAGATTGGCCCGCTGTTTTCATATTCTAGTGCCTCACGGTAAGGCGTCGGCTTCTTA
This sequence comes from Micropterix aruncella, assembly GCA_944548615.1. Lineage (NCBI taxonomy): Eukaryota > Metazoa > Arthropoda > Insecta > Lepidoptera > Micropterigidae > Micropterix > Micropterix aruncella. Next base: position 19,683,944 of record OX155972.1, read on the forward strand.
CGAACATGTTGGCGGAGCTAGGCTGTGGACAGTTTTGTCCTCAAGTATCTATGTAAAGAACGATCTATGTATATCGTCATAAGAACCTCTGTATTTTATGAACGATCATTATCGTTAAAACTTCCTGGGATGACAGGTACGCGCGATAGTCGATACCTCCAAGTATTTTGTGAATTTATTGTAAATTATTATTTAAGAAATATTTAATATTTAACATTTTATAGGTATGTGAGCGTTAGGTATATCAATATGTAATTGATTTATATATGTATATTTTTTTAGTTTTTATTTTTATTTATTTTAGTTTTAATATTATTTTCGTATAAATATATGTATGTGTATGTGTGCATATATGGATATATATTTTATCTATAGATGTATATAAGTATCTATCCATAATTGTATATGCGTAAATATTTGTAGTTTTATATTTGTCGATTTAAAAATAAGTACTAACTATAGTTTAAGTTGACAGTGCACACTTAATATCGTCATTAAAAATCTGCCTTAGAATAGGCCTAGGCCTAGTTAGGCGACTGTGTCAATCATTAAAAATAATGTCGCATCAATTTCTTACTAACATCTTAATCAAATATGACATAATTTTTTTACTAGATGCGTTACTAAAAATAAATAAATAAAAATAAATAAAACATTATATAGTTCTTTTACAACTTGTCTGCTCTTCGTACAGATAAGTTCGTATGGACAATCAGTAGCTCTCATCATTCATTCGGAATTGAATCGGTACAGCACGGCGCAGGACCAATTTGGTGGCACCTGAAAGACGACTCTGAAGCGCTGGCAGTTATCTAACCTGAAAATACATAATAGGGGATCATTTTCGCGATGAAATATTGAAAAGCGTTCGAGGGGGACGGGGATAAATGGCCCGGAGGACTGGATCCTCGGAATGAATCATTCACTACTTGATATTCAAAAGGCGCTACGAATGAATAATATAATGTCGCTTTTAGAACGCCTTTCCGCTCGGAAACTCTCCCCGTCTTTCTCTCACACTATTGACGTTTATACCTAGTCTGTGTATACGTTTTAAAATTCAACTCTGTCCAGCAGCACTAATTATATTAGATCTGTTATGTCTAAATATACCGCTGTCTATGTTAGGTCTAAATATACCGCTTTGCACTCTATGCCTGAATAAATACGTTCGTTTGTTTGTTTCCACTCTTTATTGCGGAATTTTACAATAGAGGATTTATTATCACCAAGAAATTCCTTACAACCAACCCTACTATAAGAAGTTTATATGGGTGTCATCACGAAACGCGTGTGTGTGTGTATCATTACAAATTAGTTTTTCGAGAAATTCGTTTTTTATTTTATTTCGAGGTAGGATATTAAATAGAGTTCGTCAAAGAGCCACAAATTATTTGACTAGTTTAAAATTTATTTTATTTGTTTGAGTAGGTATCAGCCTGTCGCTTTATAATTATTTCGATTTTTATAAATTTAGTCGTTGATAATTTGTATAATATTTTATTTTACTTTATATTTCTTAGTAAGACTTACTTTGATATTGGTTGGCTATAAATTATTTCATTTTTAATTTTGACTATATCTTAACCCCTCTAATCGCGGGGTAAAAATTTAGTCGTCACTTCTGCCCGGGACAGTTTTGCGCGTGAAGTCGATGGCCTTGAGAAAAAACGACCATAACTTTTAAACTACTATACGGATCGTAAAAAGAATAACTGTAAAATGATCGCATTGAAATTTGAAATATTATAATATAATAACATTATCTCGTAAAACAATTAAGATAATAATGAATAAATATTACAAAGTTAGCACAGCGCGGAGCGCCCTAACCAATATTGATTAGATACCATTTTAGGCATATGTAAGCGTCTAACCAAGAATGGTTAGCTCAAATAGGAAGGGTTAATATTTTTACTAACACTTTAATTCGCCGTGAATTCAACTACCTTGGTAGCACTATAACAGCAAAATGTGACCTGGACTCTGAACTGAACGGGAGGATAGAAGCAGCTTCTGCAGCTTTCGGTAAACTCCGTAGCAAAGTCTTCAGCTCACACGACATCAAGCTTAGAACAAAAGTGTCTGTCTACATGGCGATCGCCCTCCCAAACCTCCTCTACTCGTCAGAGACATGCTGCCCATACCGAAAGCACATTCGCGTACTTGACAAATTCCACCTTCGATGCCTACGCGACATAATGAACATCAAGTGGTCGGACCGTGTGAGGAACACGGAAGTTCTTCGACGTGCTAAAGTCAGCGGATTATTTATTTATTTATTTATTTATTTATAACGTACAAGAACAAAAAAATACAAGGACATGCATACTGTTGTACATGAGGAATAATTAAGAACAAACATTATAATAGCGAAAAACATAGCTCTATGGATATAAATATGCTAGCATATCCGAATGAGGCGAAATCGCACAACCAACTAGACCTAGAAGGTCTGTCTCTGGCTGTGCTGTGTTATACCAACTGTATTTTTGTAACTCGCGAACTGACGAAGGTGATCAATTTTAAATATTTCTAAATCTAACAAATGTGTTGTTTACACAAATTAAAGTAAAATTTAAAGTAGAAAAAAAAAATATATATGTATGCAATTAAGGGCTAAAAATAAAGTAAACTTTACATTATATACAATAAATTTAAGTGGAAAATAAGTAATAATATATACAAATATATGAATAAACACTACATTCTAGTATATATGTTTAAGAAAATGATATGTAATATTGCACAATTTTACAAATACATTTTTTTTTTTAAATATTCACCCTACAGTATTAATAAGGTCTTTAGTTTTTGAACGCCCAATATCTAGAAGCCAGATTTTTACTTTACCTTTAAAAGTTACATAATTTTTCACGTTTTTCGTGGTTTCACATAGTGAGTTATAAACTTTCGGGGCGATAAAAAAACATTGTCTTCGGGCAAATGTGCTTTTAACTTTTGGAATTGTGAAAAATTCCTTACCAGCATTTCTCGTTAAGTACAATTGTTGACTTCTTGCTCTGTACTCTTTAGTTTTGTGAAAGCTTACAAGGCACTGCTTAATAAATAGCTGGCAGATATCCAAAACCTTAAACTCCGCAAAGAGGTGGTTGGAACTGTACCGAGGAGGCTTTTTGTTTATGACTCTTATTAGTAACTTTTGTGCTTTTAATAGTCGGTCCATTGTTGTTTTTGTACATGAGCCCCACGCTATAATTCCATGCACCCATATACTTTGACCAAGAGCCATATACACCATTCGCAGTGTTTCTTTACTCAGTACATTCCTAAGTTCGCGGAACACGTACAGTAATTTCCTTGTTCGCGCCGTAAGCGATTTTATTTGGAAGCATACATACTGTAGAAGCATACATGATGCGTCGACAGCTGAGATGGTGCGGACATGTCTCCCGTGTGGCTGATGAGATAGTGGCAAAGCATATCTTTTACTCTGAACTAAAGAACGGCAAGCAGAAACAAGGCGGCCAGCTCCTCAGATACAAGGATGCTCAGAAGAGGCATATGAATAGGTGCAACATTGAGGTACTCTCCCTCTCAGTGGGAGAGTAAAGCGGAAGTTCGCTCAGGATGGAGACTGCTAGTGCAGGGCAATGTAGATGATTTTGAAAAGAGGAGACTGCTCGAATTAGATGCCAAGCGCGACGAGCTAAAGGCCCAACCACCGGCGGCCATACAGTATAATTACATCGATGGTGTCAAATGTGCACGCACATTTCAAGCCAAGATCGGCTACATCAGTCACCTGAGGGCGCACCAGCAAAACCCTCAACCATAATATTAAAAACAAAAGTCTATAATGCAGTCGCTCTGGCCGAACACGGCTAGGAGGATATAACACCACTTTAAGATAATTGTGGACTTATATTTCAAATGTTTATTATATTTGGATACTTTTGACTATTGTAATGTTAACTCAAATGTTAAAAAAAAATCTAATGATATTTTATGATTTATCAAATACTTGTGTCCTAACGTTCTAGTTGTCGTTTTTTTTTGTTATTTTCTTTTAATTAAAATAGATTTAAACGTAGGTATAGGTAAAAAAGACTGCTAGGCCTGCTTTTGTAAAGACCAGGCCCTTACATAGTGATTAAGATGCTAAAGTGTGCTCTGTTTTTTTGTTATTGGTCCAAGAACAAATATTTTTTATGGCTGCAGTAAATTGTATACCTCATGCTTCATTTTAAATAAATAAATACCATATAGCCGTGTTTATAACACCATCTATTGGGTATAAGAGATGATTAATCTATGTGTTGAACTATGAGTGCCATCTACACGTCGCGTTTCGTAGTAAATACAAGCTGCAAATAATAGTATGGCATTGAGCAAACTAATAAGCTATAGGAGAATACTAATAATTAACGGTATTTTGTATCATTATCGACTGATGGTCCCTAAAATACGCGAAACTCAAATCACGATAAGAAATGTTTTCACGGAATTCATCGGAATTCGTCATCTTATTTTTTTTTTTTTTTTTTCGGAAAACTTACAGCGTTTTAAACTTAATGCTAACACATATTATGCAAATCTAAGGCCAATTAAAAGTTTTCACAATTAAACTAAATCTATTGTTACAGTGCAACGAGCTTTGAAAAAAATGCAGGTTTAAGTAAGGGGAAAGGGATAGTGAAGCCACATTATGAGTTATGTAGATGTATTTAGGATATATGGTGATATATAAAATACATACATATATAAATACATACACGTGCACAAATAATAAATTAATATAAATAATACGACAAGGTAATAATAAAATGTAAAAGTATAGTTACTATAAATATATTTAATATAAATCAAAATGTATTTATAATGTTAATATATATGAACGTTAGTAGAAAATATTATAAAATATTATACTGGCTAGAAAGCATTGTTATAGTGTAGCAAACAATACCACAGCCTGCGTACCTAACCGACGAAGAAATACCAATTAAACCCGAAGGCTGTTTACCGTATTTCTAATTTCTTCGAAGCAAGTATTTGAAGATAAATTAAAAATATCCAAATATTTAAAATTTAGGTTATATGATCGAAGTGCTCTATAAAAATACATATTTTGACCATAATTGGTATTGACTCTCGGTAGATAAAATAAGTCGCGAGCCCTTCTCTTATTATTTGGGATTCGGTAGGATTCTACCAACAGAATAGGGACTCGAAGACTATCGCGGTTGTTTGACATTATAAATAGGACAGAAAACGAATTTACCGCGTGAAATTTGTAGGACCCGACGTTTCGGTGACGTTGCAGCCGCCGTTGTCTAGGGTAGACTGAAGACCTGTCAGTCCGTTGTTTTGCGGGTAGGCCGCAAACCGCTGCCGCCACTGCGTAGGTTATAACGGTGGTGGGGGGCCGGGCTCGGAGCGCGGGAATTTTTAAATTCCGTCTTGCACACAACACTCACTGTATCCTGTTTTACGTCTTTGCGTTCGGCGTTCGGCGGCGGGAACATTTTAAGAAGAGGGTTCCACGTAGAAGAGAGTTTGTAGCCGTCATCTCTATTGAAGTTCGGAGTTCTTCTTATTTCAATGGCTTCCCGGATCATGCGAGGAAAGTAGAATTGTTCCTTGGATAGAACAATGGGATTTTGAAACTGCATCCAGTGGTTACTTCCGCTATCCAATATATGTTCGCAGATCGCCGATTTTTCTCGCTGAACGTTTTTAACAGCTTTGATGTGTTCTGTCAGTCGCGTGGCTATGGGCCGTTTCGTTTGTCCAACGTAGGCTAGACCGCAGCTGCATTCGACTTTATACACACCCGGGGTTTGCAGTCGTATTACATCCTTTACAGGCCTCAAAAATCGAGCTATATTTTGGGTCGGTTTGAAGATCGTTTTTATATCGAATCTGTTTAGCATCTTACTTATTCGATCAGTCACCCCCTTGACGTATGATAAGAATGCTCTTGATCTGCTCGGTTTTTGAGTTTCGTCCATATTAGATCGTGTGCGTGTCTCGTGATATTTTCCGTATCCATTTTTCCTAAGGACATCATTGACATGTTCCATCTCCTTCGGAAAATGCTCAGTGTCGCATGGATCGCGTGCTCGATTCAAGAGCGACGTATGCACTGAACGTAGATGATAGGGATGATGGTGTGAGCTTGCATGCAAATATCTGTCCGTATGTGTGGGCTTCCGATATACCGTATGTCCGAGAGTATTGTCACTTCTCCTCGTCACTTTGACATCCAAAAATGGTAAGGAGCCGTCCTTCTCTACTTCATAGGTGAAACTGATTTTTGGGTGTATGGAGTTTAGATGACCCAGGAATTCTTTCGCCGTTTGAATGTTGCCTTTCAGGATGCAGAAGGTATCATCCACGTAGCGAAGCCAGAGAATGGGTTTAATTTTGGAGGTTTTTATGGCTAATTCCTCAAAATATTCCATATATAGGTAACTAACTATCGGCGATACGGGGCATCCCATTGCTACTCCGTCGATTTGTTTGTAATAATCGCCGTTCCATAGAAAGTAGCAGGATGTCAGGCAATGTTGAAGCATGTCGGCGTAGCTAATAGGGAGGTCCTCAGACCTTAGTTTATCTCTCACCACCGTAAGACACTCCGAAAGAGCCCGGCCCCCCACCACCGTTATAACCTACGCAGTGGCGGCAGCGGTTTGCGGCCTACCCGCAAAACAACGGACTGACAGGTCTTCAGTCTACCCTAGACAACGGCGGCTGCAACGTCACCGAAACGTCGGGTCCTACAAATTTCACGCGGTAAATTCGTTTTCTGTCCTATTTATAGAATAGGGACTGTCTATTTTGTTATTAATAATATTGTATGTGTTATTACGTATTCAGTGAATGCGTGAAGGTACCTAAGCGTTACAGCATTCGTGAATATGATTAAGGCCAATTCGCCAAATCTAAATCAACCGTTTTATTTTTCAAAACTAGGTTGAAAATGGTTTGGACAAGATTTAAATCTCTGTTTCGTCTTTTCCTATGTTTCTGTCTTTTATTACATTTATACCCCTCAGCGAAACTCTTTACAGAATATGGAGTACTTGATGTGAGGCAATTATTCATAAAACAATTACTAATTGAGTTTCACAGAATCAAGGATCAGCAGACAAGAAGCCAACAAACTAAAACCACAAGGCTCTGTCGAATTATAATATTCCGATTGTAAAGTCCTCATTTGCCCAAAGGCATTTTTACTTCCTTGCGCCGAGATTTTATAATAATTTAAATGAGAGTTATAAGAATGCAAACAACTTAAATTCATTCAAAATACTTATAAAGAAGTACCTGCTTGAAAGGGGTCCAATGTATGCGGAGTCTCAATTGCTCTCGCTAATAATTTAAGTTGTTTTATTAAATTATATATTACTAACTAATATCAAATCTCGTGTATTATTTGCTATGTCTATATATGTGTAAGTATGTATATATATATATTTATGTATGTGTGTATGTATGCGTATGTATATATGTATATATTCTTATGTATTATGCAATGCAACTTAAGTTCATAATATCAAAAGAGTCAGCTCGTCGATACAATTAAACAAAAATCAGCATCCCTAGATACGGGTCTCTGACCTAGTTAGGAATGCGGATAAACATTTTCACCATAGGATGTGCTCAATCTCTCCCAACTCAACCATATTATGTAAATGGTGTTTATATGACATATTATATGAAGTTATTGTAAATAAATAAATAAATAAAATAAATATTTGGATTTTTTTTGTTTTAAACAATTATGCTTATGACATATTAAACTGTATTTAAAATTTTGGATGAATAAAAGACTATTGACTATTGACTATTTACTATTGATCACCATGCAGGGAAAGATTATCAAAGTTTCCCCAGAAATAAAAGTAGTCGACGGTAGCTGACCTGGTATCAGAAAGTCAGAGAGAGAAAGAGAGTGTAAATGAGTGACGACAGAGATACATAACTTTGAATCGACGGAAAGGAGTCGGGGTCGAACAAAGGATTTAAGCTCGGCATTTTATTAAAGCAATGACCTGTCTCTCTGCCTGTCTGTTCATCTGTCATTTCCCTTATAACTTGAGACCCACTGAACTGAAATCAGCGGTACCTCTCTATACATAGCAACGATTCTGTCACATTGGGTATCAGATATTTCTGTTCCGTAACGTTGTAATCGTTAAATAGACATTTTGTAATTTGGGGAGCTAGTGATTTTTATCCTTTACTGATTTTAACAGTCACCAAACGTCGAATCCATTCGGTGACTAATTCAAAGAAGCGGACATGTATTTTTAATGAGGGTTTCCCGGTAAGTTGAGCTGGAAAATGCATTTGAAAATACATATGTGCGGCACTTTTTTACAAACCAAAGAAAATCGTTTTACTGTCAAGTTGAATGCAGTATTGCAAATATGTCTGGCCTCGAAAAATCCAACAAAATGTTGCACCCTTTTTTGTAGACTTGAACGCTAGTCAGATAATACAACCCTTTGGCTACGTAACGACAAAATTTGGTTGCACATCAGAACACCGTTGATTACGTAAAGACCAATATTAGCGGCTTGCTTCCGGAGCGCACAGTAATATTATTTTTACTAATTTGAACGCATCCTAAAATCCATACCAAATATCTCATTATTACCATAGATATATAGAAGGTCGCTAAAATAATTTTGCCGATAATTCTGGTGAAATTCCATTGTCAAACATCGACATTTTTTTTCGAGAAATCATCAAAAAATTTATTGGTTTTATGAGCTAATATATAAATATTTTTGTATGGAAATAAGCAAAACGAAATATTACCTTTGATATAGAATCTAATAAAGATCATGAAAATATTTACAATTTCTAAATAGCGTTTTTTCATCATTTTTTTTTTCGAGTAATCATTAAAAAGATATTGGTTTTTATGAGCTAATATCTAAATATTGTTGTATGTAAATAGGCAATACGAAGTATTACCTTCGATAGAGAATCTAATAAATATTACGAAAGTATTTACAATTTCTAAATAGGGTTCCGTATTTTTCCGTAAGACAAGTACAAGTTAGAAATGCCGAGTTTTTTTTACTTTTCCGACTTTCTCATATTTATTCATAATTATGTAATTGTTTCACAAAATGGAATTTCAATATTCTATATACGAAATGTCAATGCCATCATTGCACAGTTATTCTTTTAATGATTTCTATATTAGTTCCATAGTTACAGTACTCTTTGTCGAGCGCGGCGATATTGCAAGAAATTCCAATAAATTTCCACGGCCTGCCATGAAATTATGCCTCTACTCGAAGGGTTAACATTATAACGACTGCTTAGGATAACATCTGGCTGTGATTTGCGATCGCCAAAGCCTTGCCAGATACGTTTAATTCTAGTCATAGTGAAGCGTATTAAACGACGCTGTCATTCATTAAACGAATTAGGTGCATAAGACACTGCGCACTACGACGAAGGTCAGTAGAATCTGGTGAGGGTTTATTTCTTACGAACATTAGCCAGATGTGACTTTTCGTGGAATCATAGGATTAATTATCCTGTACAAAAATGACAAGGCTGTGAAAATGAGAGCAATAATTTTGTATTTTTGTCTAATTTCTAAATCTCGCCAGACGCATTTTGCGACTGCCAGACTTTTTAATATTTTATTTGTCTTGCAATATGTGTCAGTATGTTTGTTTAGGTTATATATTATAAGCAGAATTAAAACCACTCCCTCTTATCCTATGAAGTTGACATTTCGCATGTTTGTGCAGTTCCGATGACAATTCATTTTTATGGTAAGCATGACCTGATTCTGTACCTACGATAGGCTCCCGACGAAGGGACTCCTCAGCGGTCAAAAGCACAGACATGAAATTTTGTATACGCATTCAATTATGATAGCCCGTTCTAAGATTCACCATGATATGGCTGCTGAGACCAGGGTTGGCTCCCGACGAGAGGGCTCCTCAACGGTCAACAGCACAGACACGAAATTTTGTAGACGCATTCAATTATGACAGCCCGATCTAAATTCTACTATGATACGGCTGCTTCACCCAGGGTTGGCTCGGGGCAGAGCATTGTAATAAAAGCTTGTTTTTAAAAAAATGTTTTTACTATTATTTCAAACTAGCTGACCCGTGCCCACTTCGTTGGGCGGTAAAACTTTTTACTTGTGATGAAATTATGAGTGTGGTTTGTTTAGTACTGAGTGCTATGATTTATTTCCTGACTGCCAAAAGAAGGGTTATATTTTTATTGCATATGGTATTTGCATGCCAATTTGACTATATTACCGTTATTTGTGAGTGTCTTCTTGTGAGTATCTTATTTATCAGTGTCTTATCTCTTTAACCATTTATGCAGTAAAAATGAAATTATATGCAGTAAAAAGGAAAAGTCTTGTTTTAAACACTTGAGACGATAAATTTACTTATTTTGATAATAATTCATAATTGATGATAATATGACCAATAAACATGACCTAACGATTCAAATTATTTTTTTTTATTTAAAAAACTACTTTTTGTGACTTGAATATAAAAGTTAGACATATGCTGTCGTCGACTTTTTTGTAGGCATTATCAAGCTCTACAACTTTTCTCTAGAACTTAATCATATATCTCTCATCGTTAAGGCAGCGTTAGTTAGAAACGTTTTCGTTCGACCGTTTTTTCCGACTTACTTTGAAAATCCGACTACCACGAAAAAGTCTTCATTTTTCGGATTAATTAGCCTATGACACTCACAAATAACGTGGCTTTCTATTGGTAAAAGAATTTTCAAAATCGGTTTAGTAGATCCAGAGATTACTTCCTACAACATCACAAACGTTACCTCTTTATAATATTAGTATAGATATAATCTGCGATGATATAAATTTGTAATATAAGTTTTAAACCTGTTATAATATGGGCGACTTATTCAGAATTTATATCGATTTTTTCCGTTTTTATAATTGTTGAAATATTCCTTCCAGACTAGCGTCGTTCAATTGTGAATAATCTAGGTTCCTTTTTTGTGCATTTAATAATCGATTCTAGTGGATCTTTATAGCTGGGAATGAATATGTATAGCTGGTAAAATTCGTACAATTCGATTGCACCTGCCGCTTACCCACCTATCGTGTAATTCTTGACAGACTCAGAATTTATAGATTATTATCAATAATAGACCAGATTTAATTCCTCTCAAAAACTGGGAAAAAAGTCCTACAAAATATTCACTTCCTTCCCGACTATTATGTCTATTTTATTATTTTTTTTATATATGTATATAGCATTTATTTATTTATTTATTTACTATAATAGGTACGCAAGCCATACTTTAATAATACATTGGTTATCACTAATATTTTTACATTATTACTAATTATAGTATAATATATTATGCGTACTCCGCATGATTAATTAATAATTAATAGTTGCTTAGTTTATCTCATGATTCAGAAAAGAAGTATCAGTACAAAAAAATCAATCCTTAAAAAATATCAAAACACAAATTAAAAATTTTACAAATAGGTTTACAGTAAATTTTAAGAAACAATTAAATAGAAAAGCAAAATATTAGATATCAAATATCGTCTGGAATAAAATAATATAAAACATACTTAACTGCTAATGGTCCCAGGTTAAAGAAATCAATATTATCGGTTATAGTGTTGTATAACCGGCATGTACGTGAGATAGGATTGTGGAAAGATTGATTTGTCTGCGACTTAGGAAGGTGAAATGTTAGATGCCGCCTCAGTCGCCTGAATGGTACGTTGAAATTTAACGCTTCTAATAAATCTCGTGAGTCTATCCCGCCCGCGCCGTTGTGAAATTTGTGCAAAAACATTAGGTTTCCGCACTCTCTCCTTTTTCTAAGAGTAAAAATCTTAAAATAATTTAAACTCTCTTCATAAGAGTAGAGAATACGTGATAGTCCGGTTTTATAGGTTAACATATGGGTATACTTCCTCTGCACAGACTCTATCGCTTCCGAATGGACCTCATAGTATGGATTCCAAACTATAGAACCAAACTCCAGTTGGCTGCGTACTAGAGAATTATAGAGCAAGTTATATTTTTAAAGCGAGTTAATATTTTTAAACGGTTTAGTAACCCTATATATAAAACCCAGTGTTCGCTCGCTCTTACTTACTACATTATTGATATGCTCTCTAAAAGTCAGGTGCTCGTCGTGAAGTATTCCTAGATCTCTTACACTTTTTGTCGATTTTAGTGTTGAATTTCCGATAGAGTAAGGATAGTCTTTAATTTGCTATGTGTATGAGTATTTGAGGCCGCAATACCTGTTTATTCCAATGCCTATATCCATTTCCTATTAAGTTATAGCCTTATATTCTGTGAAATGTTGCAAACTCTTTAATAGTATTTCGCATTAAAAATAAGCTTTAAATAATTGGTTAGCGGTGTTTTCAATAACATCTTGTAAGCAATTCAATAAAAATGTAATCAAATCAATCAAATGTATTCGTCTATAAATGGGAAAGCAAAAGAAAGATAAAGTTTTAAATTTCTTCTAAAGTTTATAGAAGACGTCTTACGCGAAAGACTCACGGCATTTTGTAAGCATTATTAAAAACTTAAAACTGGCAGAAGACAAAATAATGGTGAGCTTTGGCGTCTAGTCTCTTTTTACGAATTTGCCCATTTTATGTTTTTTTTATGTTTTTATGTTTATTCCAACAAAAGAGAAAAAAGAAAAAATAGCGCTCAGGTCTTAAGTTAATAAATAATAATAACAATATTACGGCCAAAATAGTCTCCTGGTAATATACAGTTAATGTGCGCGATGTTGTGTAATAATATTTATATATTATGTTATATTATCATGTTCTCTCGATTTGTGAGTGTGTATGATATAGTAGGATGAGTGTGTTTATGTGTGTGATTGTAATGTGTGTTTAATGGGTGTGTGTAAGTACATCTACGTGTATGTGTCATAGTTGTGTATATGTATATGAGAGTGTGTGATTCTGCACAGGTATGTATCTGTTCAAGCTTTTAAGGTCTGGTCTATTACCGCGTTACTATTTTGGAGTACCTAACAGTGGAGAGAGACAAAGAAAGCTCTGATGACCTCCCAATTATCTACGCCGACATACTTAAACATTTCCTGACATTTTGCTGATTTCTATGGGACGGCGATTATTATAAACAAATCGACGGAGTAGCAATGGGATGGCCCGTATCGCCGATAGTTAGCGACTTATACATGGAATATTTTGAGGAAATAGCCATTAAAACATCCAAAATCAAACCCATCCTCTGGACTTAAATATCACCTATGAAGTAAAAAAGGATAAATTTATGCCATTTTTAGATGTTTCTTACTACGATGATTTTTGTGCTACGTGGAAGCCTCTTCTTAAAATGTTTTCAATGCCCAACGCTGAGAGCAAGGACGTGACACAGGATAAAGTGAGTGTTGTTGCACGACGGTTTTTTAACATTCGCGCGCGCCGGCCCTTTCGCCCCACCACCGTTATAGTTTGCGGAGTAACAGCAGCAGTTTGCCACCTACCCGCCGAACAAGTACTTTAGCCTACTCTGAGCAACGGCGGCTGCAACGACGCCGAATCGTCGGGTGCTACAAACTTCACGCCGTAAATTCGTTTCGTTCCATTTTTGTGACGTATACAAAGTCGAAATTTCCTTATACGATAAAAAATACCGATATCGACTAACTGTCAGAAGTCCATTTATAGTCAATTTGTGGAAAATGTTTCTTAGCAAGAACGTGTTTCAAAAGGTCGGAACCCACGGCACGCGAGTAAAATGCACTGGATTTATTTTCCTTTCCATAAAATTCTTTTAAGAAATAATGTTATGGAATCGACGGAGGGTACTTTTTTAAAGTTACCGCATACTTGGAAATAATAAATCCGTGGCCCTCTTTTAGCGCGTCGGCGCTAAAAGTTTATGTATCGTGGCATGACCCGCTTATATAATACGTCATCGCACTTAGCTGGAACCTAGCAGAGTTGCCAGTTGTAGATTATTAACACTACTTAAATTTTAACTGAATGTGGGTGCTAACTATCTATTCCCACATGCAACAACCACATTTTCTAAGGTAAACCTTGAGAATTCAGCTTCAATTTTTCTTTTTTGCTGACGAAAAATATTTGTCAGCGTAATTAAAACAAAAGATATGAACTGTAAAATCGACTGGTGTGCAATATAAATAGGATAGGAAACGAATTTACCGCGTGAAATTTGTAGCACCCGACGTTTCGGTGACGTTGCAGCAGCCGTTGTCCAAGGTAGACTGGTAAATTCACGCGGTAAATTCGTTTTCTATCCTATTTATAATGCCAAACAACCGCGATAGTGTTCGATTTTATATATATACGACTAGTGTGCAGTTCTGAGTCAATCAACTAAAATTTTCAATCGACTAATCAATCATGATTGATTTAGTCGCAACTTCTTTAGTTGTGACTAATGTTAATGGCGATTGAAATAATCACTTCTAAATCAATTAGTCGGTAATCGTTAATCGTCGATCGTCAATTATGACTAACTTGCTCTTTAGATGCCACCCAACAATTCTTTCTATTATATCTATTGGCTCACTGTATTTAGATTCACACCGGTTTCGCCCGTCGATCGCTCGGTCAGACGGCCGGTTGGTCGGTCGTGAAGTTGGCCGGTCCTTCGCTCAGTCCGCCAGTCGACCGGTCGGTCAGTCAGTCAGCCGGCGTGTCATTCGGTCGACCGGTCGGTCAGCCGATCTGAGAATTTCTGAAACTATCAACTGAATTGAAACTAATCAACGGTTAGTCACGATTGACGATTAAAGTAATCAATCGTAAATCACGATTAACGTATTCAATCGTTAGTCGTCAATCGTAAGTCGACTAAATTTTGCCCATCACTACTGGTGTGGCTCCTAGCGTTCTTGATGAAGTGGCCACCGATGGACAGAATACTAGAGAAGTAGTCACCAATTTCAATATCCGAAGTGGCTTTGGATCTGTGCTGTTATCGCGTTGTAGGTACATATACATCACTCTCTCCGACAGTAGGGCGGTGTGGACTACAACGGGCGAACCCATCACTCCAGGATGGTATAACAATATGTGATCGCTTTTTCATAAAAGTAGAAGACTTAGATACAAGACAATCTACTGTGAGAATTACAATTAGACCGACTAACCGAATGATTGATACGCGTAATGAGTTATACCATTAGACACACTAGAATAATAATAATAATAATAATAAACTCTTTATTTGCACTTAAAAAGTATACAAAAAAGGCGAGCTTATTGCCACATGGCAATGGCTTACAGCTAACCTAAACATAGTGGTTCATGCGCGCATTGTGAAAATAAAGATTATTACATAACATACAGACAAGTGGAAGAATTTAAGACTAATAGTGCCCGAGGAGAGGAAATTGGGGGAGGAACAGGAGAGAATGGGAAGAACTGGTTACTTCTTAGAAAGGTAGTAATCCTTAAGGTGAGTCTTAAACGATGGTAAAGAAGGCGAATTTCGTATATTTGCTGGAGTATATACCGCGGAGGAATATACCGCGGGAGTACGAAGGCGGACTGTGAGTGAATGCGATAGCGGAAAAGAAAAAGATAGCTGCATATGCGCCCCCTCTATCGTTGTATAGTCTATTCTTTAATTGAGTATACTAATTCAGAATTCTTTAACAACACAGAGATCATTAGACAGGAAAAATACAACGAACACTCAAACTCACATAGACATATTATGGCTTCGAAGCGTTGCACTCAGTGTATATTTATGTGTGTCCCCCGTATGCGCTACTAAACAAGGATAGAGGGGGAGCATATGCAGCTTCCTCTTTGTATTCCTCTATCGATTTATCAAGCTGGTCGCGTGGTCTGTTCTAGTATATCTGTGGTTCTATTACATTTCTGCTTGAAACCCATATAACAATTCTTCAGAATTTTAATTGCTTTTCTTTAAAAATTCAGCTTTTTCTTAAACTATTTCATAAATTAAAAGCTTTCTTAAAATGTTACCTTAACCTTGGCCATACGAACCATATATATACGTCAGTCAGGTTATCGAATTTACCGGTTATTCGAATGTGCATTACGCTCCTGCTGCGCCAGATTCCGGTCGTATGAGCCGGATTTCGAGTGGTCATGGTTTTACTTGGAGCGGTGTCTATGCATAAATCAGGGGTAAAATGAGTAGTCTGGCAGCGCCGACACGCGTGTAAAGTTTGTCGTCGAGGGTAGGGGAGTTGAGAGCGGACGTCACTGGCACACTGGCGCCCTAAGTCACCTCCGCCGTTAACGGCCTTTGACGCCGGCACCAGCCCAAAACGATTTCACACCGCGACTCGCAACTGCCTCTTTTCTTACCCCCCCCCCCCCCCCCTCATCAACTCCCCCTCGCGCCTACACCCTATCACGGACCAAATATTGTTCGCTCTTTTCTAACATACTGAATTGTTCTGGTAGGATAGCTGTTCGACGGGACGTTGGAACTCTTTGGACACAACTTTTTGAAACATCTCGTTCATTATCGAAGACTATGGCGGCTGTTTGACATTATAAATACAGATAAAGATGAAAACAATTTATGTCCAATACAAATATTACAACTGTGTAGGATTGACATAAAATTTAGCCAAGATGATTAACTGTAAATAATTTACTGTATTAAAGAAACTCAGAAACCAAGCATGTCACTAGCAATCTTACTATATGTGAAGAGCGTAATGGAAAAGATACTCTACAAGATCACGTAAGTATGATTCTGAATAAATTTTATATTAAAATGATCTTGAAAGTATAGTTCGGTGACTGACACCTGTAAATAAATAAATACAAACGGAGCTGCCATGGAATTCACCGACCGGAGTCGGGCCCATCATAATACTATTTTTTTTTACACTTCTTGGGGGTGAGCAGTGGATTCCGGACTTACGAACCGGCTGTGGTAGGTTTAGGACAGCTGTCTTGCCACATGTGAGCGTACACCTTACCACCCATTAACTCCCCCTTTGAAGCCATAGAATTTGAGATGCGCAAATCGCAGTTTTAGATAATTTTTCTAAGAAAGAGTTGATTATTTTTCTGGAACGGCCAAGATCTTTAAAGAGGTGAAATAGAGATTTAGCTGGCAGGCCACGAGCGCCAACTTCCACCGCGTGAAGGTGAACAGTGAAGCCGTTCCGGGTTACGGCATTTGCAAGATCATGGTATTTATTTAATTTGTACTCGTGGTCTTTAGGGATATTTGATTCCCATGGAACAGTTAATTCTACAATAAGAGACATCTTCCGAGATAGAGAGTAAAGAGTTATATCTGGACGGAGGGCTGTGCATCCGAGACTTTCAGGGAATGTATACTGCTTAGAGACCGAATCAACCTCCAGAATCCAATCTGTAGCTTTCTCAATTATTGAGAAAGGTTTTGTAGTTAAATGTTTTTGGCCTTTAGAGCCATCCCGCACAAACTGTATTGGGGGTTTGGAGGATACTGTCAAACCCTTGTTGGCACGAGCCACTGAGGGACTAATTACCTCGCGAATAACAGCGAGAACTTTTTCATGGCGGTAAGTGTACCGTCCTTGATCTAAGGCCACCTTGCAGCCAGCTAGAATGTGTCTAGCTGTGCAAGGGGTATTGCTACAGAGGGGACAAGAACTATCCTCGAAAAAGCTCCATTGAGCGAGGTTACTGGGGTCTGGAAGTGTATGCTGAAAGGCATTCAAATAAAATTTCAGCATCTCTGGCGTCCAGTCATAGAGCATTACCTTCCAGTGCATTGGAGGCGGAATCCAAAAGTCCCCAATTGTTGTCCAATCATTCTGGCATTGAAGGCCGACAGCATGAGCCATACAGTTGCTGTCGTAATCTCCCGGCAAAAGAGACTTCTTCAAGTCCACGTCGCTCGTGGTTGTACTGCCATACCCCAGACCAGTGCCATTCTGGCTGATTCCAGTAAGGAACTTTTTGTGGAAGTCTACGCGGGCTTGTAGATCATTTGAATCACTACGGCCACTTATTACGTGCTTCGATATTGCCGGATCTTTGGAATTGCACAGAATCGAATTTTGGTTATTCTGGAGTTGGCGAAGAGCAGAGAGGGCAGTTTTAGCGCTAGCCCAAAATTTTGTTTGGACCTGAAGAGAGTCGAGGGGTCAGCTGGTTTGGCTAAGGACAGCCAGGATTTTAAACTAGCTGTCACCAGCGCATCTAGACGGGACAGTTGGGTTTTGGTAAAATCGTAAATAAGAAAGGGCCATGACAAATGTAATACCACGGCAAATCCGTAAATGATCGAGTGCGGCTCTGTTGGCCTACATTAAACCAGTGTTTTTCAGCCAGTCGCGAAGAGACTTCTGTGGGTTCGCAGGCTATCTAAAAACAGCACTCGAAAAAATTACAAAATATTTATTATATAATATGCAAATATTTACAGCTTCGGAAGAGGAGCATAATTATTAACTGTTTTTCGTTATTTCTTTTACAAAATTTTATGTTGATCTAAGACGGAAACAGGTAAGTACAGCTTCGAAAGTGAAAAATAGTTAAAACTAATGAAAAAACAGTTAAAATAATATTGTGGTTTTTGCCAATGTTTTTACAAAAAAATATTGGAGCTCACAGTTACAAGTTCACCAGCAACCCAGTTAGAGACCAACGCCTTACGGGGAGGCACCGGGAAAGGTATCCAGCGGGCAGCCTTAACCCCTAACTACCAGTTTTGGAAGGATATCTCGGTCTGGAAGTAACCTTCAGGATACCTCCTGCCCCCCGACTGGTTACAGGGTCGAGGTCGCTTGCGCGTTCCTCTCCCTTATGAAGCGGTGATACGGTGTATACCGAATCTATCGCGGACCACGGCATCCTTTGCCCGGCTTATTCACCCAGGATCGGGTGGCTGAATGGTCGTTTCAACAGTAGTTGCCATAAGATGCCATAACAACCACCCCCTCTCTATAGAAAACATTACTTAATGAATATTACACTGGTTTTATAAACAACTAAAATGTATGCACAAATTGCGGACTTATTGCTGTAGCGATATCTTACAGTTAACCATTTGATAAACTAAATCTACATTATCACCGTAAAAGACACGCAGGAGTAATAAAGAGAAGAATAAAGGAGAAGACAGGATGAGGTATTTGTTTAGTGGCTGGGTGAAAATAAATGTTTCTTTAACAACTATTTGAAAGTGTGCAAAGGAGGTGCATGCCTGATAGAATGAGAGAGCTGAGAAAGGATCGCTCTCCCCGTGGCTCGTTGCGCAACTTTCAGCTTGTGTATGGTGACAGAGATAAAGCGAAGAAAACAATTGGGATAGGCAGCCTTCGGGAAGCTGAGCTTCGTGCTGAAGTCCAGAATTCCTTAACCGCTCAAGACAAAGGTGTATAATCAGTGCGTGTTACCGGCTATGACGTATGCTTGTGAGACATGGACACTGACTGCTGGGATGATCCACAAGCTTAAGGTGGTGCAGCGTAACCTTGAGCGAGTCATGCTCGGCATATCGTTGCGCGATCGAGACCGAAACAAGCTCATCAGATAGCGCACGAAGGTGGTCGATGTGGGTCAAAGAGTGGCCAAGCTGAAATGGGCTTGGGCCGGCCACGTGGCTCGACGACACGACGAACGGTGGAGCAAGCGCGTTTTGGAGTGGAGACCCCGGCTAGGCAGAAGAAGTGTGGGCAGACCACCCGATTTCCGATGTCCGATGACATCAAGGAGACAGCTGGGCCAGTCTGGATGAGGGAAACGGACAACCGATCCGGATGGAGAGTGATTGGAGAGGCGTATGCCCAAAGGTGGGCGAATGCGCGCTGATGAAGAAGAAGAAGATGAGGCCAATAGTTAGCGACCACGTCTTAGTGCCATATATCATTACTGGCAACACCCACTGATTATATACTTTTGCCTTGAGGCAAAAGTAATCGTGACGAGAAGACATACCTGAATTGTATTTCCAATACCTGAATTACAATTCCAAAATTATTTAAAAAACGTGTTAGTATAAATATCCTAAAACTTATTGAGTCGAATTCTACTTTTCTCAAATAATATCATTAGCGAACGCATGCTGCGGCGATGGTCGATGGAAGAGAAGGCTAAGTTGAAGCGAATCAATTAATTACTGTTCAAAGTTGAGCTGTCGAAGAGAGGCTCCACTGTCTGTCTATACTGCTCGACTTCTCTCTTTATTCCCGCAACCTAGTCGTGTTCCAGGATAATTAAGATAAATGTATCATCCTCCTACTTGGTCGGCGGATAGGCAAAGGGGGTGTAATAAGTTTGACAATTGAATATATATGGTATTAGATTATTCAGCTACGTAGAACGAATTGGCAGCCCTTTTGAAAAGGTGAAATGCAGCTGGCGCTAACAGCATTGTGTAGACAAATTAATAGCAATTTATTTCGCCATCTATGGTAGCACTAACAATGATTCGTCTTTTATGAAGGACTGATTAATTATAAAAACCCAATAATTCAGTCAGTGATAACAATAATTTAAATATTATTGGCATCTATCATATTTTTGTGTTATGTGATAAATACGTGTCTAGGGTTCAAGTATGTAGTATTGTGAGAATCGTTATGTCATCCTGAGTGTCACAGGAAATCTCCAAAAATTAAGTAAATAGTTGTCTGAATGTTGAAATCTCCAAATGTCAAACAATTAATATAAATATATAATGTTCAGTGTCCAATGAAATATCCCATTTATTACTTCGGAAAATATAAATGTATCTATCTATGATATGGATAAGTAAATAAATAAAACAAAAATAATAATAAAAAAATCCAGAATACAAATAATTAAAAATATAATAAAAATAAAAAAAAATAAAAATATAGTATCTTTTACTCCTTTTACTATATTAATTTATATAGACTGATTTCAGTAATATTACATATTAAAGTGCGTAATTATTACGTTTTGAAACCTGTATACAAAATCAAAGAAGGCTACTTTTGTGTAAATAATATAAAAAAAACAAATCCTGGATGATTTTAAAAATTGATTATTAGTATTTTAAACCGCCTATGCGTGTTTAGAGCGCGATCTATAGCGCGCCCCATACTATTATACTAAGAAAGTTACTATGTTGAACATAACAACAGATTTATCATTTTTACTTTCCGTCAGAGGAAAAGTATTGTGAACACACATATGTGTGTCTCTGTTTGAGTATTCTTCCACGATAGCGCCCAAACGCTTCATCCTATTGAGCTTTATTTGGCATGCAGTCATCATTTGGTCATGGTAAGAGTTGAAAATATTTTGGTTAACCCCTCATTTTGCGAAGTAAACATTCGGCCGTCCCTTTTATTTTGTCAGTTTGGCGCGTAAAATTGGCGAGAGTCGATGGCCTTGAGGAAAACGATCATAAGTTATAAACCACTATACGGATCATAAAAAGAATAACTGTAAAATGACCGCATTGAAATTTATAAATATAAAACATTATCTTGCTTTAGGCCACCGTGCGTCCCGCAAGGGACGTTACGGAGCCAGCGGGAATCACTATTATACTAGCGACCCGCCCCGGCTTCGCGCGGGTGCAACTTACTAATAAATAAAATAAGGAGTGCGCTTGGTAAGAAAATATGATGTATATTTATGTTATAACGTTTAATAATTTATTTATCTATAAGTGTTTAAGTACCTATGTCACAAATGATAAATATGACGAATATCAATTTTTTTTTGCGTCGTAATTTTATCGTGAAACGAAGATCGAAATTTGACCACGGCTTAGAAAACAAATTAAAATTATTTTAACTGTCAGCGACACAATTTTATGTTAACTGTCAGTTATCTTATATGTCTCTACCCTTTATTGTGAAATTTCACAATGGGCGGGTTTATTGTCATATGACAATCTCTTACAACCAACCCTACTGTGACGTGTTTGTATGTATGTCTGCGTGTAACATGTGTGTAAATGTATGTCTTGTTATTGCATTCGATCGACAGAATTGAAAATGTAATTCAGTTAATTTGATCCTAGCCGAAAATGTGACCCACTCGGGAATCGAAAAAGTGACCCACTCGGGAATCGAACCCAGGACCTTACAATATACTCGTAAGATCAGGCGACTTAATCACTATCCCACCAAGCCGTAGAATTTATGAATAAATTTAAATAGAAATTTATTTATTGTCCGAATTATGGTGGTAAATTAATGGCGATAAATACGTAACATTACGTCTCTCACGATTCGTTGTCATTGTACTTATTCGCTGATAAATTTTCTTATCCGCTAAATTTATAATTTCTCATTAATTAACGACATTATTTTTGTCTTTTAAATTTTTTATTTACATATACATTCAAACGCAATAGTACAAAAGAAATATAATGTACAACCCAGAAAATACCGCTATATGCTTCTAAATTTAGGCATACATCTGTCTGTGCCCAGGCCAAATTGTGCATAAATTATATGTTAAAGTTTGTATTCCTAATTTGCCAAGCAAAGGGAAACCAAGCCCGCCTTGCTAGGCACCCCTGTGTTAAGGCGAGCTCACTTCAAGAGTCCCACTAGAGGGCCACGGTTGTGTAAAAAGAAAAAAAATTAAGAAAAAAAATTTTTTTTTATATCTCAACCAATTACTTTAACTGCAGATTAACCCCTCCTATGGCGGGGTAAAATTTCTGCCCGGGATAGTTTTGCGCATAACTTTTAAACTACTATACGGATCGTAAAAAGAATAACTGCAAAATGATCACATTGAAATTTGAAATATTATAACGTTACAACATTATCTCGTAAAACAACTGAGATAATAATGAATAAATATTACAGTTAGCACAGCGCGGAAAGCGTCTAACCAAAAATGGTTAGCTCACATAGGAAGGGTTAAAATCTACAACGCGAATCTCCTCTTTTGCCGTATAGATGCGACCATCAAATTGCATTCATACGAAGTCAGCCCGTATCACTGTAAAATTGGTAATCATATTAAAAATTTCAATGGCTTACCTATTGTATCTAACTCTATCAAATAATAATTCATATAAATCCACATAGAGAATAGAAAATTTTTATGTGTTAAATTATTACATAAAAATATTTTAGTATTATAAACTTTACAAATATCGCTCGACAGATAGCGTACATTTTAAGTGAAGGCTATAAGCGTACGAAAACATTATTTTTTTGAAACACACCGTCATAGTTCAGCCATTTTGTGCAAAATAGTAAATTATATAAAAAAAAATCCTCGTGTATCGTTCTTTCTAATGGTAAAAACCGCATCATAATCCGTCGAATGGTTTAGACGAAGAAGAGGGAGAAACAGACATTAATAAATGTCGGCTTTTTTTTTATTTATTTATTAGTCAACAAAAAAAATACACCGTTAGCACGTTTTGTTCCTAACTAGATAGAGCATATTGAAAGGAGAAAGCCAATATAAAATTGATTAAAAAATATATAACTTCCAAAATAAAATAAAAAAATCTGAATAAAATTAATTTAAAATGAAATTTACACTACACCAAAATTATTTTACAAATATAAACAAGTAAGAATAAATAATAATATCTAACAATATAGAATAGTAATAATAAATCGTTATTTATTAATAATACCTAATTATATATATTAATTAGTAAAAATACGTATATATTAAGAACAATATTTTTATAACCATATTTATATAATTATATTCTAATATAAATATGTTTATACCATAATATATTTTTATATTTACTATAATCGAATTTCGGTATCTATGTACTTCCCATATTTTTACATAAATATGATTAGGTATATAGATTGTAATATTTATACAGATTATTATATTATATTATACATTAGATTTAAATTAGGTACATTTACTATTTCTAAAAATAAAACGTTAGTCAATTTAGTTCATTATACATTAAATCGCTAATTTCAATTGTTTACTCTGACCCGCCTAGATACAGGACATTACAGTCCTAGTTAGGTGGGCACTGATCATTTGCTCCATATGCGTGTTAAATTTTTCCGAGTTACTTTATAACATTGGTAATAATGTGGCTATATGTATATAAAAAAAATGAATAAAGTACTCAATAAAAAATAAATATATGTATATATACAAATATGTTTATGTAAAAAAAAAAATATTTATTTTAAAATAGCGATAAATATGTTCTCTGTCTCTCTTCTACCAAAGTTTATTAGCCATAATGTAAGGTGACATTTTTGTTGTTTGCAGCTAATTCCCAATATGTCCTTTTTACTCATGATATTCACCATTACTGGAGTAAGGAAGCTGTAGTGACGTTCTCCAAAAGATGTTAAATTTTTCGGCACTTTAAAGTTTCCCATATAACGACCTGACCTCTCACTATTTTCCGACCTGGTCTCTCACTACTTCCTTTTATACTATGTAATGATGTATACATTTCCTTTGTTGAGCCCCAACTTCCCAATCAAAATAGTACAGTCTTATTTATACTTCATCTAAATAGGAAAACCGGTTACGATCGATTGATCTACTAACCCTTAGTGGTCCAGACAGATGCAGGCCCACTTCACGGGCTATGGAGAGTAATTATCCCGTCGATATTTTTCTCGGTTAGTCCTAGTGGGCCGCGGATCGTCCCGCCCAATTCTCTCGGGATTTTCAAATAGACATAATTACAATTTGCTCAGAAATGGTTGCGTTAACTCCATCTACGAAGTGGATCCGACAATCAGGCGCGCAAATTGTAAATTGAGTTCGTTGTTTTGTCCGAGGGCAACGAGTGTTAACGTTAATGTTAAAAAATAAAGGAAAGTTGAAGACCCAAAAAGGACTTCACTCTCATTTCACCAGAGGTAGGCACAATTTAACACTACCCTGTCCGTCTTTGAAATTATTTAAAAGGGATCCAAATTACGTTGGAATGGCGTGTTACAAAAGACTGCCTGATAATATTAAAATTATATGTAGAAACGGGAAAATAGCCCACTTTAAATCCAAATTAAAAAGCAACCTTATTAAGAGAGAATTACATAATATCAACGAATTATAATTAAATTACTGACAATTTCCACCTCGATTTTATTTATTAAACTTGACATTTTTACCATTTTATTGATAATTATATTATTATTTCAAATTACCTCGGATAATCAATTCTATTTCTATTATATAGGACCATTTAATATTATATTTCATGACAACTCAAACTGTAGTTTTAAGTATCTAACTAATACAACTATTATCAATTGTGTGTTGAGTCTCTTGAGAAACAAGTAGTATCCATTTTAAAGTTATTTCAACATTAAGCTGCTATATAAAGTAATATGTCTAAACAACTATATAAAGGTTTTTGAAGACAATAAATATGATTTCATTTGATTTAAGTGATGTCCTTTCAGTAGTTGGTACATTTTTAGAAACAATTATTTATTTAGAAATACCAAAAAACTACCTACTGACAAATATATAATCCTGAAAGCTCTGGGGAACACACATAGAGGATTTGATACAGATAACAAGAACAATATTTTAAAATCAGAGAAAAATATGTGGTACTTGTTGATTTCTTAGGTATGATCGACACCGAAGGCATTACTTCTCTATCTAGTTTTGTAATCATCAACTGGCGTGCGGCAGCGAACTGTTCTGTACTCTATAAAAACGAAGACTATCGCGGTTGTTTGACATTATAAATAGGATAGAACACGAATTTACCGCGTGAAATTTGTAGCACCCGACGTTTCGGTGACGTTGCAGCCGCCGTTGTCCAGGGTAGACTGGAGAGCTTTCAATCCGTTGTTTTGCGGGTAGGCCGCATACCGCTTCCGCCACTGCGTAGGTTATAACGTGCAAGACGGATTTTCAAAATTCTCGCGCTCCGAGCCCGGCCCCCCACCACCGTTATAACCTACGCAGTGGCGGAAGCGGTATGCGGCCTACCCGCATAACAACGGATTGACAGCTCTTCAGTCTACCCTGGACAACGGCGGCTGCAACGTCACCGAAACGTCGGGTGCTACAAATTTCAAGCGGTAAATTCGTTTTCTCTCCTATTTATAATGTTCGGTACTCGCTTCATACCTTTAACATTAGTTCCAACTCCGAAATTCTGGGCACCATATTTATGCGGATGTCACGCAGGTATTTCTATGCTTTGAGGTATGATCTTTCTCTATCTGATAAAAGTACAGAAAAGCTTTTTATATCTTAGCATTTTAGAATCTACTGACAATATTAACAGCTAAAGGACGTAAATTTCTAAAAATCAACAACGAAATGCTTATGGACCACCCTCTTTAATGATCTCTCCGAATTCAGGGGGCCATAATTTTCAGGCATTGTAAAAAATTAAATAATAGTTTTATACATATATTCATTATTTCATTGGCAGCCTATATTGCTTTTATATTATATATAGCAACAGTAATTGACCAAAAGCAACTATAAGAGTAGCAACTGTAAGCAAAATCCATGTTTGACAGTATTAAACTCTTAAATAAATAAATTTATAATAAATAAATATTGTTTTATTATATATTTTTTAAACATTGAAAAAATTGTATTTTATTTTCTTTAAATTTTAGGCATTACTATTGTTAATTATTTCGACTGTTTATATAATGTGATTTTCACAAATTTAGACTTATTTAATTAATTATTTTCCATCAGCCAATTGGATACGAATATAATGTAAGGTTTTGTATGCCGAATTTGTAAAAACAAAAGTCAACGAAAGCCTTTCTAATTTATTAAACCGGTCCCGTCGACATACCCGTCATCTGAACCCCGTCAACTGTTTATATAATTTGATTTTCACAAATTACGACTAATTTAATTAATTAATTTCCATCAGCCAATTGGATACGAATATAATGTAAGGTTTTGTATGCCGAATATGTAAAAACAAAAGTCAACGAAAGCCTTTCTAATTTATTAAACTGGTCCCGTCGACATACCCGTCATCTGAACCCCGTCAAATCGTTGTATCTAATCACTGATTCCGAGCGAAATGTGGCTAGAAATAACCCCTTTATCAGCCTTATATCATTGGACACTTGGACGTCGGCAAAATTAGGTTCGCGAGGCCTTTTTTATTCCCCAGTCAAAAAGAAAACGTTAGATTACATGAGCCGAATTATAGTGAAACTAACGTATGAGTAAGCGAGTTTTATTGCTAATCAAATGATGTTAAAAATTACACAAATAGAAATTAAAATACACGAACGTTTCGGCTTTTGGCCTCACTGAACTTTTTCAGGATTATGTCATAGCTAATACTAGCCGCTATTTCAGCTTCAATTGATAGAATTGATAACGCAGATAGTCTCTCTTGGGTCATCGTGCTTCTCAAGTAGATCTTAATCAATTTTAACTTTGAGAAGCTTCCCTCAGCGGAAGCTGTACTGACGGGAACTGTGAGCATGATTCTAATTGCTATGTAAACATTTGGATATATTTCTTCCAAATTATTTTCTAAAATGTACTGAATGAGTTGTTTCGTCGTTGACAGCATCAAGTGAATTCGCTTTTAAAAGCTGTAGCTCTTCAATAAAAAGAAACCTTTGGGATGGGAGTCTAGTTCTATTCACAGAAGGAATGATTGTTTACGTTACGCTCACAGAAGAATGAAATACAAATAATTATACGACACGGGGATTCCCCGTCCCGAGACTCGCGCGCGAACTTTCATAGTGTTGCCAGAGGACTCTGAATAATACCCCTAAAGTACTACTCACTCACTTCACTCACGCAAGTGTATGAAAATAAATAAGAATAAATAAATAAATTTTAAATAATTTGTAAAACTTTTGCGAGGTCCGCTCAGGTGCGAGGCCGTCGGCGGTCGCCGACGTCGCCGACGCCTAGCGCCGCCACTGCCCAGAGGTAGCATTACATCGTAAACTCGGTCTCTCTAAAAATCTGACGTAAAATTAAACAGACACTCAACACTGCTTTCTCGAATCAAGTCTCTTTACCTAATTAGAGATTATCTTAGTAAAAGTGTGATTATTTGTTTATTTTATTTAATAAGGAAAGCCCTCAGTACACAGTATACAAGATTACAAAATTGTATACACATAAGTATTACGTGCCTATGTTTTCTCGGAGAGTCACTGAGACGGTGGAAGGGTGTGTGGGTGTGTGTGTGGGTGTGTGTGTGGGTGTGTGTGTGTGTGTGTGTGTGTGTATGTGTGAGGGTGTGTGTGTGTGTGTGTGAGAGAGAGAGAGAGAGGGAGAGATGGTATAAGTGTGTGTGTACGTGTTTGCATTTGTGTAATTGTATATATACGAGTATATATTATTTTTCATACATTATATTTATATATTTTAATGCAAATAAAAAGATATATGATATCCATAGTAAATAAGGTATAGTAATAAATGATACTCTCTCCATATTAAATATGTTTTTAGATCAATATCCTATATCCTGAGGATATACAAATAATAATATTGTCTTAATTTAGATTACTTAACAGGATTTTAGATTTCATTGCTTGTATGCACTATTTGAAGTATTAAATATATCAATTTATTTTTGTTGTTTATTACAAAGATCATAGCAGCTATTAATAATTCAATTTCTTGATGCAGTTGTATTGAAACGTGGAATTCGGAACAATTTATAATTTCTTATATTTCTTGATGGAGAATTAATTTTAATTTCACTCACTATATCGCTACAAATGAAGATATCGTCGAATTTTATGAAGATAATCGTAAACATACATAACATCATTTAAATCATACCTCTGCACCAGGTGCGCCTATGGAATTATTAGGGTTTTACTAACTAATGGTTTTTTTAACACCTAAACCGATTACGGTGGCTGCGTAAAGAGTCACTGCCTTCATAAACCGGGACAAGGTTTTCAGCGATATCAAAATGCCGCGTCAGATTTTGTCTTCACAAACAACTCCGTCACCATGTGTATCTTTTCCTGGAAAAACCCTCCATCCTGATTATGGGCATCCACATCAAATGGGCAATATTATGATGATTGTAAATCGGGCTGGGAGACTCTGTACTTTAATTAGCTTCAGACAGAAAATTGCATAGTGTCAAGAGGTTAAGTCAACTAGAGTTGGCCACGAAGACCCATTTGTTCGGGATCGGTCATACTCACGGGTCAACCCCCATCCTGCGGCCTCCACGCATGAAGTGCGAGCCAGGGTAAGGACTCTGGCATAAGGGCTAGTTTCCCCCAGGAGTCAATCCTCTGGCGCTCCTGGGCGGTTTGTGCACCGTGCGGCGTAAGCCAATCGATTGTGCATCCTGACTAACAGTCGGGGGAGTCTGGAAACAGTACTGTCTCCTATAGAGCGGGGGTAGTTGACCTTACGGCGACTGCTCTTGAAACGACCATCGGCTACCCAATTCCGGGTGAACAGCTGTGCAAAAGATGCCGTGGTTCGCGATAGATTCGGGTGACACCGTTTTACCTCTACGTAAGGGAGAGGACCGCGCGTAACCAGTCGGGAGACCGGGGTAATAACTACATGGATGAAAATTTAATGCATGTATTGTTGGAAGGTGACACTTATCCCTCTTACGTTAACAACAAGGTAAATAAGAGGTTTAAACTGGCCGGCGGAGCCCGAAACGACACCTCAGGATTTGTAAAGCCACATTGAAAACACTTTCCTCTGTTTATTCCCCTCCCCCCCCCCACCCCCCTCTTCTTCCTTGCAGTCTGCCGCCGACGTTCTAGCCAGAGTATCCATTGTCACGAAACTCCGCGCTTCCTCATAAAGTCCAGCTTGCATGATTGTATTTCTAGGGGGCCTGCGATGTTATTATTTTGAATGGTGTGAAACGGCAATCAGTGTGACAATATGTTAGATTCGTCGCTAGTAGCATTGGTGGCCCAATCACCCTGATCTAAACCTCTTCCACAAAAGCCCATTCACCGTCAACCACTGGAACAACACGCCAGGGTTGAATCATTCCAAAGCGCTAATTAACGCTTACGACCGTAAGACTGCCCGTGAGGCATTATCGCTAAATAGGAACAATCTACGCAAACTGGTGAGGATACTGACGGAGCATTATGGCCTGAACAAACACATGTACAACCTCAAGCTCCATGACACGAAAATGTGCAGGTTCTGCCAAGGGGCAAAGGAAACTCTTAGGTAGTCATTACATCCAACCTTAGGAGGTATTACAATCTGATGCCAAAAGCCTGTTGAGGTCCTTAAATGACACGATGCTTAGCGCAGAACTATAGTAGGTGGCGAACACAATAGATCAGCAATGGTCGCAGTATTACAAGGCTCAAAAAGACCTTAAAAATCCCCAGACAACAAATTTAAAAAATCCCAGGATAGAATACTAAAAAATGTTGATAGAGAAATCCTATAAAATCGTAATCCTCAACAAGGAAAACCGCATTGGCTCCAGAGATATAATGCGAACGCCCGGTTTACCGACGGATCAGGAACAAAGTATGGATTCTAAAACAGTTTTATTTTCCATTCTACCATTAATACTAAAGTAGGTATGACATATAAAATTTTCAATTTAAATTATTTTTATAAAATCGAAGACTATCGCGGTTGTTTGACATTATAAATAGGATAGAAAACGAATTTACCGCGTGAAATTTGTAGGACCCGACGTTTTAGGACCGGACCGATAGGGGAAGTAACCACTGGATGCAGTTTCAAAATCCCATTGTTCTATCCAAGGAACAATTCTACTTTCCTCGCATGATCCGGGAAGCCATTGAAATAAGAAGAACTCCGAACTCCAATAGAGATGACGGCTACAAACTCTCTTCTACGTGGAACCCTCTTCTTAAAATGTTCCCGCCGCCGAACGCCGAACGCAAAGACGTAAAACAGGATACAGTGAGTGTTGTGTGCAAGACGGATTTTAAAAATTCCCGCGTTCCGAGCCCGGCCCCCCACCACCGTTATAACCTACGCAGTGGCGGCAGCGGTTTGCGGCCTACCCGCAAAACAACGGACTGACAGCTCTTCAGTCTACCCTAGACAACGGCGGCTGCAACGTCACCGAAACGTCGGGTCCTACAAATTTCACGCGGTAAATTCGTTTTCTCCTATTTATAAATTATTTTTAATTCAAAATCCGCTGAAGAGGTCGAAAACTGACCTAAGGGAGATATTATTGATATAACTTGTCTTTTGCACAATCGACTAGACAGCCTAGCTAGTCTAGAAAGAGTTCAATGTCGTGTGCCACCGCGACTAAAGAGTAGCTCTCAAATATTTTCTGTTGTCGCTTGCAATAGCAATATTGCCTCGAATAGATCTCTTACCAGAATGTGTCACGTTTTTGATAAATCGTGTAAAGGATTAGATGTATTTTATGATTCCATTAATTTAATTAAAGATTCGATCATACCTAGCCTATCTCCTACTTCTTAAGATTTCAGTAACTGCCATCCTAGTGTACTGTGTCATATGACTATTATATTATAACATACTATTTTATTATACCATACTAATAAATATTAATATCCAATTATTCATACTTCTATTTTGCTTTATATGTATATCCCTTTCTCAAACTAACCTTAATACCAACTTACTTTACTATTACTTTTTATTAGCCTTATTACATTTTTATACTATCGACATATTCATGTTATTTCTATGTTAATTTGTAATGCAAGCATTGTAAACTATTCAAAGGATAGTAAATTTGTTTTATTTAAATATGTTTTAAAAATACTGTATATATTTACTGTCTGTAAATTTACTATAAAATAGGAAAAATAAAAAAATCAGGTTGAAGTAAGAAGTGTTGTTACCTTCCCGTATGATTGGAGCGTACGATTTCCTCGGATCCGATATGTCAGCCCGATTAGTTTGGGAATATGCGTTATAGGATTTCCTATTCCATGGCCTCCCTTTTAAGAAGCCGATAGTGTTTAAGCCCGGCCGTGTTACAGTTTGTAAGGCTGGCTGCCGGTCGATGACGTAGGCAAGGTGTAAATGGCGTCAGTAGGTTATAGCGTGACCTCTTTGATAACGCTAATACCTGGTGGTTTTACCGCCATCGAAAACGAGCACATTCTAATAAAAGTGATACTTCTTGGGTCCGAAGAGTTTCGGTCGTCGTAGTGGGGTTTTCGTCGCTTCAATGCTAGATGTTGAAGACGTCGAACGGTGACTTCAAGCAACCATAAAGCGCTTACC
This sequence comes from Micropterix aruncella, assembly GCA_944548615.1. NCBI lineage: Eukaryota > Metazoa > Arthropoda > Insecta > Lepidoptera > Micropterigidae > Micropterix > Micropterix aruncella. The sequence continues at coordinate 19,716,045 of OX155972.1, forward strand.
AAATTGCAAATTCCCGGCACGCGGTCAGGGCGGAACCCTTGAAGACCTAAAGGAGCGTCGGGCGATTTGCTCCGGAACGTCAGTGCTGCTTCGGCGCTTCTAGATATTCTGGTCGTCGGGCGAGTTGTAATAGTCTTGCTTGCACTCTTTTTACTGTTCTTTTCTGTGGTATTATGGCAGACATCGACATCAAATAAAATACGCGCTACTCCAAGCCGTTATGCAACGTAACCCAAGCTGGTTTATTCGCCGGCCGAGAGCGTTCATCGATTTTATTCATGAAATTAATATTCAGATGAAACTGCTCCTAGGCTAATTGCCAGGAAAGTCTTGGGGTAACTGCCGATTTCTTTTAAGTAATTATCTTCAACGGACCTGGCTCTTAATTGTATATCTTTTTTGTAAAATAAGTTACTTGCTGTTGAATAAGTCTTGGGGGTGACTCAGCCGATTTTTTATCATTAGAAAAAGCTCTGCCTAGTTAGGAGCGGCTTAAGCTATGTTTAATTTAAATACTAACTTTGTAATTTTAAGCGATCTAAAATTAAACAATGTACACTGCGTCTTCAGCGCAACTAAAATAATTTGTTGATTCCGTTTCCTTAGATTGTATCCGAAGTGAATATAAAAGTCCTAAAACGTCGCTTCTTTAGTCGTCTTTTCCTCCATGTTTATAATGGTGTTGACCGTGTAAGCCGGTGTTACAGTTAAGCCTAGGTTAACAGTTGTGTCGCGCGGGCCTTCACGGAACCCTCTCGGGGGGATTATACCCTCCTCTAAGAGGGTCAAATTCTGTGCTTTTAACAATAACCCACAACGGCCAGTCGCCCGACCGACTGCCTCCCCGCCGCGCGGCCAACAAATTGGGTAAATAACATTTTGCAGCCTGGGCCAGCGCTCGCTCTGAATAATAGCCGATGCTTCGTCACGGCTAAGAAATCCAGTAAAAATATCGGCCTTATTTATTTTAATAAATATGTACTTGCACAATTTTCGACCTAATGTATGCTATTATAAATAGGATAGAAAACGAATTTACCGCGTGAAATTTGTAGGACCCGACGTTTCGGTGACGTTGCAGCCGCCGTTGTCTAGGGTAGACTAAAGAGCTGTCACTCCGTTGTTTTGCGGGTAGGCCGCAATCCGCTGCCGCCACTGCGTAGGTTATAACGGTGGTGGGGGGCCGGGCTCGGAGCGCGGGAATTTTGAAAAGACGTCTTTCAGCGGTTTGCGGCCTACCCGCAAAACAACGGACTGACAGCTCTTCAGTCTACCCTAGACAACGGCGGCTGCAACGTCACCGAAACGTCGGGTCCTACAAATTTCACGTGGTAAATTCGTTTTCTATCCTATTTATAATGTCAAACAACCGCGATAGTCTTCGATTTTATAATGTATGATATTTTAAAAGAAATTGTAATTACAACTTTTTTAAACTTTTAAACAGAATCACACGTTTGTTGAGATTTTTGTGAAAATGGATCATGATATGTTAGCGCGAGGATTTGGTTTTAGAATAAAAAAATGTAGTGAACTGCATTTTGCGGTACTTTGGAATAGAATAGTTCGGGAAAATGGGATCTCGCTCACCTTATTAAATGTCCGTTCGTAGCTTTGTAAATCAGCTTCTCAAGTCACGCATCACAGCGCGGCGGTAATTTAATTGTCAAATATATATTATTTCACGAGCACTAATTGTTTCGTTTGCGGGTTTTACAAAGCGGAATTACAGCGTGTGTGCGGCGGCGGACATCTCGCAGTCGGTGTATAAGCGAACACCCGTGGTAGACTGCCGCTTGGGATCTTCTTTTAGATAGCACAACCGGAATGAGAGTTTAGAAACCAATTCAGTAAATTATTTTTAATATCGACACACTAGCGGTTTTTACTAAATGCGATATTTATATATATTTAAATCCGGCGTATCCATGATACTTTTTGTAAAAAGTTGCCTTATATTGAGGACGGATGCTTCGCTGTATAGCGATTCCAATGGGAATCTAAACAGACGATGATACATAATTTTACTATCTCCGTTAAACCCTTCTCAGCCAAAGAGAAATAATGAGTCGATATTCGAGCTTCATAAATAATAGCAGTGTCGTCTGCATATAAAATAATGCTACAGTTATTTTGTATGTTATTAATCCCATTAATATAGATTAGGAAGAACAGAAGCCCCAGGATACTTAGAGTTCCACATATATATATATATATATATATATATATATATATATATATATATATATATATATATATATATATATATATATATATATATATATATATATATATATATATATATATATATATATATATATATATATATATATATATATATATATATATATATATATATATATATATATATATATATATATATATATATATATATATATATATATATATATATATATATATATATATATATATATATATATATATATATATATATATATATATATATATATATATATATATATATATATATATATATATATATATATATATATATATATATAAATATATATATATATATATATATATATATATATATATATATATATATATATATATATATATATATATATATATATATATATATATATATATATATAAAATAGCGAAGGAAATCCCAATAGAAGCTGGGATTTCCTTCGCTACTTTATATATATATATATATATATATATATATATATATATATATATATAT